>JABFQM010004132.1:0-10114 GCA_022816865.1 Zelostemma sp. ZL-2020
GATTCGTATCTACCTAAGAAATTCATAATACATAAGCTCTTGAGGCGTGGATTGACGATGCTCGATATAAGCTCCTCTTCAATGTTACAATCCTATTAATGAACATTTTGAAGAAATGTTCACTCGAACTTCAACAAAAATCAAATCTCATCGTTACATGGAATAACGCGGAAAATGATGATATTTTGAAATAAACAGTAATATAAATCATGTTCGAATTTTTCTGTTGAAATTAAATACAAAAGCTGCACATTTGACTGTCAGTAAAAAGAGCTATTCCAATTATTTCACTACTGTTAACAAGTAAAAATTTGATTGTGCAATTCGGTTTCGAATCAATGCTCCGATATCAATTACATGAGTATGTTATTCATTTTAATAGTTTCGATGAACAAATTCGAATGTCCCAAATTGCCAATATTGTAAAATTCATCAGACGCGTGAACCAGACGAATTAACCAAAGCAAACCGTTGCAGTGGACACATCGGTCCTCGCTGATTCAATCAAAAAGTGCTGAAATTGTGTCAGCATGATTTGATAAATCCGAGTGCTAATTTCCTAAACCAATGCCGGAAATACTCGTAATCTAATCATATCCTACGTGATTTTCGAGTATTTATCATGAAAATCAATTCAATTTCAAAACTATTTTGAGAAACTTTACGTTGAATTACAAAGTTGTTTTAATCACATTCCTACTTCTTTCCGGTAACTTTCGCGATCAGATTTGCAGACTCGGCAAAAGACTTAGTTACTCTAATCCTGAGACTCCTGAGAGATTGTCATAACTCAATGGATAAGTTTCTCTTGGAACGTGCTCATTAAGGTTGTGGTTTCTATCACTTCATGGATTCGATCATCAATCATACCTTTCCTCGAAGTACGATGCGACCGGATGCGACTACTGTCCCGAATCAAACTCACTCGTAAGCGAATTTGGAAAACCAATGGGGAACTAGTTTCCTCTTTCGTACTACTTTTGAGCACGATGTAATTTTTCTTTTTACTTGAAAATAAACATCTCGAATTCGATCTCTCTCCCTTTCGTACGTAAGTGAAGATAAATTTATAACACTTTTCTATTAAAAGTTACAAGAATATCAAAATTAATTTTGATGAAATCTGGTCATGTTTTACTTACTTTTACGGAATGGTTTTTGTACTCTAGCTCATTAGTTAATTCCGACTTTGGTCACAAAGGAAGCGCAGGTCATACGTCAGAGCTTAATTATCATATGGAATATGCGTATCCCCAAATTGCGTACCCACGTACAAGATATTTCCGTTGAGAGTTCATCATATATTATCAACTTCAGGATAGAAGAAGGTCAATACGTTGTATTTGACGTTTAATTGAGTTAATTACACGCGTGTCTGTAGATGTGGCGTTTATGGCCCTCAAAATATTGACTGTTGTAGCATGAATACTTCAAATGAAATGTATACTCGACATGAGATGATATTCCAGCGAATAAGTGACATGTACTCTAATTATTTTGATGTTTATATTCCAGACATTTTTCGTAATGAAACGATTTCATTTATAAAATCTCTGGTCGTCATTTTTATAACTCGGCATTGAAAGCGTTGATCTGTCCATGGATAGAATATTTAATTCGAGTTATTTAATTTACGTTCAGGATCGCATTGGGGATGACAGAGCTCTGCGACTATAGGATAAGACCATCGACTATGGGATAAGGGCTGACAGAGCTTTTTTTTGCTTGTGATGCTGTCTGGGTTGGCCCTCATCCTATATTTCTATGTTCTTATCCTATAGTCATGGAGCTTTGTCAACCCCACATCTAGATGTCCAGAGTACATTTGTCACCCTAGCATTTGTCATTCTATGAATTGCTATGAACAGTCTGACGAGTCTGATGGCGATGTATGATCATTTGATCTATGTGTATACTTCCAGAAATCAGTCTTCTGGATACTGTTTATTCTGTTGAACACGCTGTTCCCATGTTAAATTTGCCTTTCGGAATAGCAAAAAGGTCAAATAATTTTTTGGTATTCTTTTTCGTAACACTTGCACGGAAAGCGCCAATAACTGGCGATCGTCAAACACAAATTTACGATCGTCAAACATAAATCGACGATCGTCAAACACAAATTGACGATCGTCAAAATATATCGACGATCGTCAAAAAAATATTGACGACATTTATCCATGGGCTATTTCCCATTATTAGAATTACACCAAAGTATTTTGTGTGCGTATTCGTTTTCATGCAATTACAGTTTGCTGCAAAACTCTAGTTTCCCGTAAAATTTTAAAACCAAGTTCCTTAATGTTGGTCTTATGGAGAAATTCCTTTTTTTTTATCGGAAATTCACTTCTTACAGCTTTCTCGTTATAAAATGAGCGATAGTTACCTTCGATAAGGGAGTGTCAGAGGTCTCTGTATTCGCCGGCTCGATAAATCACGATCGAATAGAGAGTAAGGATTCTAGATATAAAAGGCCGAATATTTTCAGAGCACGTAATGCCAGATTTATTAGGTAGAGGAACGCGGTCGAACTGTGTCCTGTACACTAATATTTTGCAGCAATCCTCAATGGATTTACGCGTGTTTCCGCAGCGTTTATCGCATTCGCTAGATTATTCGACGATGTAATGTGACTTTAACGATCACGCGCAGGTAACGATAGGTCGACGGTTACGTAAACGACTGAAAATCATCTGATAATGAACGGGCTAAATCCGTTTTCAATTTCGCAAATTCCGCCATTGAGAGACACGCCTTCGTTTCCCCGAGAGAAGAGAGAATTTGGTCTATTACTATTTTCTTTGATTCAATTTAAGCTTGATTCAATGCCTTTGTGTTTATCTCGATTATTTCTGTTTAGTTTTCACTTGATTGTGATGTAATTGATCACATGAAATGGGAAAGTACTGATTAATAGTGACGAAGCACAAAAGCTGCTATAACGTTTTCAAATTTTCAAACTTAAATATATTGAGTTTTTATCGACAAAGATTAGTTCAATCTAAATAAAAAGTAGGGTCGATATCCAATAGACTTCTAAATTCACTTCTCAAAAAACAATGCGGAACGAGAACGTGGAAAAGATGGACAAATGATGAATGGTTTAACTTCTTTTTGCTGGTTTCTTTTCCCGAAAATATTACTGCAATGATATATAATTTTCTTTAGAGTGTCGCTGATTAAGTCGAGCTTTTTCTCTTTCAAAATTGCAGATACGTTCTCTCGAATGTACGAAACTTTTTTAGGTTTAAAGCAGATTGCAGTAGTATCAGCGGCAACTCAATGCGCTTGCATTGAAGTCAGTTGTATAATATTCTTACTCCGTGCAATTTTAAAAGATCAAAATACTTCGATACGGAAAATATGCCGACTACCACATTTTTAAGTTCAACAGTTAAAAAATGTATGTTCTTAAATTGCACAGTGGATTCGGCTCTCAAAACATGTAGAAGACTCTGAATCGCTTTCGGATTAAAAAAGATTAAATCAAAAATCTGATGTAGTTGGATTTGCTCTCGCGATAATTCTCATTTACTCTTTTGGGAGTTGAATAAATACTACTTCAGGATTTACCAATGAAACAAATTGCAGTTACAGCTGAATACTTTCCAAACAAAACAAAAATATGTATGATTGTTTCAAACGTTCGATCGTCGGAGGGTGTGTCTTTTTTTACAAATGTTCTCGGTTACTCTTCATTCATATCAATTCTAAAATATCGGATAATATTGCTGATACAAGTAGTCGAGTGTAAACTCTAGTTATCAAAATATTACCATTTTAATCGGATTGATAATTCTTGTAATGGAAATACGTTACGTATATTCTGTAAAAGAAGGATTTTCACAGGATTTTAGCTAAATATTACAGCTTTTGATGCTATTATTATCTTCCTTTTATTATCTTCTTTCCACTTAATCGATACATGTACATCATCGATGTTTATAAATAAGTAAAAAAACATGAATAATGAAATATATGAACTGCATTGTTCTTAGATAGAACGGAAAACTAAAAGAGCAAAATAAATGAGAAACATGAGTGTTTAACTCTTGAGCGTTACTTCAAAAGCCTTGTACAGTTGCCTCGTCCCAGAGGTCTTCTATGGTCGCTTCACTTAAATACCGGCAAAGAATCGTCTTAGAGTTGTTCATATCCCCTGTAGAGGTCTTCGAACAAAACCTAAGGAGATTCTTTTGCGGCTGCAGTGTAAGTATGGCAGGTCGCGGATTTGGATTCTTTGAAGCTTTACAACATTTCTATATTTCTTGAAAAAAAGCACTATCGATTAAATGTTATATTTTTAAATACAGAAAGAAACTCACTTTTCTTAGCTGGATGATAAACTCATGGAAAAAATAAGTCACTCGTCGAAGAAATAAATAATTTAAGTTCTTTTACATTTTACATGGGCAAGTAATGTCCACATCGCAAGCTTTTATATTCATTTATTAAATGTCAGTTGCAGTTAATTTAACTGTCAAGAACACCAATTGTTTATAAAAAAAACACAATTGTGACTTCAAAGTGAGGTAAAACAAGTTTCTGTTACATGCAATCACTTTAACATGGAATATTTCGATGAAATGTCGAACCTTTGGCTACGTCTCGCACTACGAACACAATTTTGTTCCATTTTTCTTCACTGCAATTATTTTCAACGGTTAATCATAAAACAGGTTCCTGAAATAAATGTTAAACAAATTATTTTACCATCGCATTAAAATGTAAAATTAATGTTTTGTTGGTTGTAAATTGAAATCAAGTAATCCTAAATTTTAAGCCTTTTTTTCTATTGGTCAATCATCTTGTGCAGACAATGAGCCTGATTCGCCCATGAAAAAGTATTTCGCCCGCTCAACAAAAATACTTCCTACCGAGCATAGTCCATTTAATCACCCCGCTTTCATCAAACCTGACCCGACGCGCAATTATTTTTCAGCATTGTCCAAAATTATCGGCCGAAAATATCGATTCCTCGAAATTGGTCGATTAATCGTTCCCGCAGCACAGTATTTTTCGCACGTAATTCCAGAAACGTCGTTAAATTAACTGTTGAGGATCTTCGAATAGATTTCCTCGCCTATTTTTTTCTAGGCGACGGTCATTCTCGTAAGTCATTGGATTCTCCAGAGACCTGGAATTTTTCGTTCAGTTTCTTCTTCTCGATTCGACCATTGCGCTAGTCGCGATTCGCTTCGCTTCCCGACTTGTAAGTGAAAAACTACAACTAAATTGCAAAGTCTTACAAGTTCTTACTAACTTTCGCAACGTAATGTACTTCGCTACTGTTTACCACAATTCAGGTTTGATAAGACGCAATGTAAGATTCATGCGATGCAATGATAACGAAAAAATTCTAAAATACATTTTATACTCGTATACAATTTATCAACATTGTAAAAAGACTTGTAAAAGATTTTCTTCAAGTGAGAAATCAAGAAAATTAAAATTCATTTTATAGGCGAATATTCAAAAAACGAATACAATAAAAATTCGTACGTTGTCAAGAATTTCTAAAACTAGGAAAAACTACTTGTTTTTTCAATATTCCAGTAAGGTAATGTCCCAGTAATGGACCATGTCCCAGCAATGGACCGGGCCGTGAAAGAAATACAAAGAACGTGATTATTATTAACTTTTTCTACAAAATAAAAAGCTGTCGTTTCAGACAACACTCGTTGTTAAAAATGATTTTCAATTTTAATCGTAATCACGTTTTTCCCAGCCATGTCCATTACTGGGACATTCGTGCTTCCGACTACTTAATTGCACATAATTCAAAAACTAATTACAACTGTGAAAAAACAAAAAATGCGACTTGTTCTTAAGAGAATTCTACATTGTTTACGGAAAGAATAGAATCCAAAAAGTTATTTTTCACTTGGAAATCAGCGTTTGAATTTCGAATTTTGCTTACGTGGTCCATTACTGGGACTCATCATCAAGATAACAACACATAACTTCGCAAGAAAAATTTCATCTTCAATTTTTCGAAAGACAAGAACTTTTCAATCATGCGTTTATTCAAGACTTCGTAATTTTTTTCATTCTTCATTCACTTTGAGTTTTCGCATTTCTCTGGAGTAAGGATTCAGTATCTTCTTTTACATTCGTTTTTTTCTCAAAATTTGCAGATTTTTAGTGCATTCTCGAAGACGTTTTTCTTAATATTTGAATAACCGTTCTGTAAAACTGCTAAATGATATTTTCCCGAGTCGAATTCTTATCTCACAATGCAGAAGCTTGTAAAAAATGCTCTACCAGAACAACAACATAATTCACAGCTGTGGAAATATAATATCGGAACAACGTTGAAACTGCTGTTTCCCCCATTAGTCAGTGGCAAATAGCAACATTGAATCACTTTATAGATGTTCGCCGTAAATCGGTAGTACAATTGCGCGAGTGCAATAAACCCGTTATTGCAGTCCGTTACAAGTGATCGAAATGAGAGCAAAATACTATGGCGTAATGCGTTATCAAAACGTTGGAAATGAACGAGCATCGCCGAGAAAAGATGACGCAGAAAGTTACAGTTCGATTTCACACTTCGAAATGCGCAATCGTACGTAAGAAATTTGTTTGGCTTCCAAATCCAGCTCAGAAAATCTACTCTCCTGACATCCCAAGATATTTTGAATATGTTTTTGGAGGCATTTCAAAAATTCGCATAATTTCAGACAAAACTCCCTTGTGAAAACTCCGCGCAACGTAAAAGTAATGCAATACATGCCGCGCAATGCAATATGAAACGTCGCCGTTTTTTTGCTCTGCTATACGTGCATTTCGGAGCTCGGAGGAAGTCTAAGGTCATTCTTGAAATTTCAGCTGCATGGCATAATCAAAAGCACGAGGTGTAACGTGTAACGCAGTCCAAACTTTCTGGAAATTATGAAAGAATGCTATCACGCGCCGTGAAACAAAATTACTCTCATCTTGAAAACAATGAACCATGTCAAACTCGATATCGCTTTGTTGACATATAATCGAATTTCACAAGTTCGTGCATTCGCTCGCAGCAACGCTCGAACGCTCTTTCGTCGTTCGAAGTGATAGCTTTATTCTTCTCTCTTTCGTGAAAAACAAGCGATGCTAAGTAGGCAAAAACGAGGTTTCCAATTTACGAAATTGCGAGGAAGAAAAAATCAAAAAAGGACTCGAGTACGTGGGGTTTAAACTATAAGCTCGAGTTCATTTACTGACATACACTTGCCAACGATTAGACAGCGAACAAAGTCTCTTTGCGAACAGCTTGCTGTAAGTTCCAACTAACTTTTGTGTCTGAAGGAGTGTATGCTGATGGTAGAGCAGCGGCAAGAGATGTAAGACTATTATGCACTGTGTTCTTCGTGACAAAATAGAGAATAAAGTTACGAAACGTTGCCTTAATTGCCGTGGGACTTGGTGTTCGTTTCATATGAATTCTAATTTGCGCAGTCTCTTGTAGGAAGTGTATGCACTAATTGCTCCCTCACGAACTCAAAATGAAATTACGTGACGATGATTTGAAAAAAAAAAATACATTTCTCTACGACGCGCGATCTCGTGCCGTGAATTTCTTGTTTCTATGATTAATCGTTGTTTTAATTGTGCAGACGAAAAACTCATTCTGAAATTGTAAATTAAGAATTCATAGGTTGTTAAAAAAAGAAAATACTGCGTGTGATAAAAAGATTGAAATTGCAGTTTTCTGACCGTTCGAAGGAAATAAAATAGGATGTAAAAGCAAGCACCGTCAGGAAATTATGCACTTTGCATGCGACAAGAGTTACGCCTGTTTTTTCTAGCGTTGCTTGAGTCTACTTGAACGTACATTACGCCCGGTAATTTTCGGTGTATAAAACAGTTTCTGTGACGAAAATGGTGATAGGAGAAGTTTAATTAATCCGGCGATTATTTGTCTTCTCCGGTAAACATGTAAATATCATTTGTGTAAGTAACGCAAAGTCCCTAGAGGTGTTTATTTATCCTGTAAATCTGGGCGAAAACATGCATATTCATGACCTGATATACATATGTTCAAGTTCTACGAAATTTATCCATACGATATTGAAACATGGCCAAACCCATTAATTTACTTCTATCTCTTTAAAATTCGATTCTTAACAGTAATTCGTCTGGGTAAATTTGTTTCATTGCCAGAACATTTGACTCATTTCTACCGATTAAATAATAAATAGCCGTTTTTGAGATACATATTTGTGTCATAAAATCAATAAAATGATTTACACAAATTTTAGTTGCTAGAAGTTTTATTAACGTACCAGCAAAGTGAACCATTTTTGTTTATAAAACAATGAATTATTTTCCTTCTCAGTAAACCTAACCATGCTAATTTGATCTGCATATTGTAGATGAAATGTGTTCACGATATCGTCCCCGAAGTTCAAAAGTTATAAAGTTCTATTATGATTCGAAGTCGGAATCGATGCCACAAACGCGGGAAATTTCGAAGATCTTTTATGATTATGACACGTGATTTCGATGTTAAAATGACTTGAAGTGAATTCAAAGTTCTATCGTGATTGCGACGTCTGAATTTGTATTAAAACCGTATGAAGCAATGCGTTCTCTCAAAATAATTTCGAGTGAATTCCAAGTTCTACTGTGATTTCGACGTCGGATTTGACGTTGGAATCGTGATAGAAGTTCAAAATTGCAATTCATAACGTTGCGTTTAAGCTCGGATTATTTCGACGGAGTTATCCATGGATCGATTGACCAAATCGTATCATTTTCCGAAATTGCGTATAGCTAACTTTCAAAAATGTATGTAAAACTCAAAATACATTATATTATCATAAAATGATACGATTTGTTGGATCTAAATTAATATGTATGAAGGTATCAATTTTTCAAAGTACAAAAACTCATTTCACCTTGAATATGCAGATTAATTTGTCTCGGCTAGGTTTACTGGAACAGGAAGTGATCTATCACTTTACAAATCGCAGTTTACAATCAATGTAAACATGATCAAAATTTAAAAATTCAAAGCAGTATGAAAATTGCACACGAAGATCGAAAAACTGTTTTCAAATATTTTATAAGCTGAAACCTTTTGAATATTTTCGCTCAAAATGAAGTTTTGGTTTCGTGTTTAGATGCATGAGGTTATCCATAAAAAAGCTCACAAATGCATTAATTTTTTTTAAAGTCCAAGTACCTAATCTGGTCACAACAACATACAAAATGTTTAAAATGTACATAGAACAAGCAAGTGTCAATGAGTTCTAAAAAAATGCGACCTGAATTCACAGTCGTGTCTGAAATATACTGGAATGGATCAAGCTAGGAAAACTTTGGAAGTTTAACATTGCAAAAAATACACTTGATACACTTACGCGTTTTTATGTTTATCTTATCTGAAGTACCTTTTGGTTTCTGTGGTATTTGCTCGCGCATGACCTCATTTTTTCTACTGGGGTATTGAGCTTTTCACCAATACTCACCGACCCGTACATGCTTCACTTTTAGTTGCGAAATACCATTTAAAATTCATAAAACTCGCTCTTAGAGTCCCTTTTTCAATAGTCGTTTTAAAATTCGGGCCCGTAGATTAGTTGCTAAAACTTTTTCATCAACGATTCGTCTGAAAGAAGCAATATTTTTTCAGTCACATTATATTTGTACGTTAGCGAAGAAAAAACTTTGAAATGAGAAATTATGCAGAGCGCCTCAAACTTCAAGAAAATTAGTTCATGGATACATCATTTATGTAAAATCTAATTTAACATTACCGATTGCAAAAAACGAAAAGAAACGAATACTTGCAATTACTCTGTAAACGTCAAGATGATGAAGATTGCATAAATGACACGCTGCAATTATAATTATTGCGATAATAAACGTATAATTTGGATTGTAATTAAGATTGTTACGTTACAATGTCAAATGCCCGTCGTTTGTCATGTAAAGAAAATGGGTTTATGAATTTCACATCACATATTAACGTGAAATGACTCCGTCCGCTCGCCATTGCACGAGAACAAAAATGATTTCACACAAATGCGTATCGACAACGTGCCATATCAAATATTTGCATTTGGAATCGTGAAATAATGAATGGCAGCTCGACGGGATTTGACGTTGGAAATATTCTTGTAGAATTATA
>JABFQM010004133.1:0-10114 GCA_022816865.1 Zelostemma sp. ZL-2020
TCGAGCCTGTGTTGTGAAAAGTAATATACGAATGTTTCAAATTGCACGCGAATAATCGACATTCAACATTCGATATGTCACTTTAATAATTGAAACCTCCGTACTTTTTACGATACTTCCTTTTCCGTGTATGATACAATTTGCACATTTCAACGAAACGCAAAATATAGTACAATATGACGTTATTTCTTTTTTCAATTCTACATGCAAAAAATAGACTTTAAAATATATTCACAGAATGGAAAGTTTTAAAAAACGCTGATAAAACAAAAACTCTCTTAGTCAAAATCTACGTCAGCGAATAATTTATGTATTACATACAAAAAAAACATGCCTTAAAAAATAATAAGTAATTTGGAAAAACAAATTTTCAATCCTGCGTCGTGTATATGGATGCCATGTGACGAGTCACAAATTGATTTGTCACATGACAGTAACATAACGGTCATTTGACACGTCACGCGTCACCTTTACATCACTAGCCGTGATACAGTGACTCCAAGGGCTTAAGATCGAGGCCTGTTGTGACGTGTTTGTCGCTACGACAGCACGTCACACCAGGACTCAGTCGTGAATACCGGTATGGGTTGAAGGTGGAGAGGAGAGGAAGAACCGCAAATAACGGGGCGCTTCGATGCTGAAAGGTTAATAAAAATAATAAAAAAGAGCAGAGTGTTATAAATTTTTGTTATGCTCTTGCATGCATCGTGAATCGCAGAGAGAAAAGCTTAACTACGGTAAAATGGAGGAGGTATCGAGTTTACTCTCGAGCAAACATGCATGCCTGAAGAAGTATAACTTCAAACGTTCAAGGAAAAGACAACACGTGGCTCACAAGTAGCGGAAGATTGCGGTGTCTGATCCACTTGTTGCCGCTGGCGTTCGCGCAGCACATGACTCTGCCTCCTCGCGTATCTCTGACTCGGTCGTCGTTCAAATTGAACGGTGCGACGCGCGCGATTCAGCTGGGTCGTTTGGTACTCTGTTTTGCCACTGAAGCGAAACCGAGAGCCCATTCGGAAGAAATTTTGCCGGCTGCTGGCACCTTTGATAGAAGCGCGTAATCGGAAGAAGGCGTGATGCTCGACCGCGCATTTCCATAAGTGCTTGCAAGCCTTTTCGTTGACCAGACGGAAAACAAACGTGTGCTCTTGTTCTCCTTGGCCCTCGTCGTCCTCCTCCACCACGACTAGCGTCAGTTTCTTCTTTCTGAAATCCAATAGGCCAATCTTTGGCCAGAAGAAAAGACCGATCTTCTGACTGCCCTCGAAGACAAGGATGCCAGTCGGCGTCAGACCCAGCGAGTATTCGCAAGCATCTTTCCCAAGCACCGTGTGCATGTCAACGCCGTACATGTCCAGCCATTTGGCTTTGCCAAGATAAGCCGACTCTGCCTGCGCAGGAGTCAATCCGGAGCACCTTTTGTACTCCTCCAATATTTCTAGCTCCATTTGTTCGGTTTGACCTGGCACGAAGCGGAATTCGGAGACTGTTATCGCGGTGTGTACCGAGGCATCGTAGTCCCCCAACTCAGCTACAATTTAATCATTAGTTTATACAGAAATGTGATGTAAATAAAGAACAGGTTGTGAAAAATGTCTAACATTGCAGTGACAAAGCAGCGAGCTGAACGCAGACTTGATGAGGACAATGAAGCTTTCCATCCAGAACATCCTGTTTTAATTGCAGGAAAAACTGATACCGGGTCAACTCTTCTCTGAGCGTGTTTGGCTCCGAGGAGTAAAATTTCACCTTCAATCTCAGCGTATACGGTGGGCCAACTGTAACGAAAAAATTTGTTTAGTTCGAATGTTCTTGACAAATTTCAATGAGAATGTTCCTTACTTTTAACTTGCTTCTTTATAGGCTTCGTCGGATCCAGCCAATGCTGGACATTGTTGCTATCGGTGTATTGCAGGCCAAAATAATCCTTTTCTATCAAGTCTAAACTATAAAAAACTTGTTCGTACAAGTCAATGGCCAAGGCTTTTTTCTGCGGAAAGAAACATTGGAAATGGGAATATTATTTATCGTAAGTTTGATAACGGGCGTTATCGGCAAATATTTTTTCCTTGAGAAACATGAAGCGTGTTTCGGAAGATTTTGGAAAAGTTGGAAAAGAAATTCGATCGAAAAATCAGATTACCGATAGTTCGATGGGCAGATCTGTCCCGTCCAATAATACAACCCTACACTGCACGATATTCTTGTTGCTTAGCAATCGTTGAACTTTGATCTGCGGCGACGAGGCGGTTTGGCCATTACCACCGCGCGCCCTGCGCTTCGACAGAAACCGTAACATTTTTCCAGCTCGTTAATCGCCCCGACAACACCGCCCAAACGGTCACATTTCACTACATTCGGGTAATTTATGTAGATTCCACTGCCCACATTACGATAAAAATTGCCTGCTTCATAAACACTCGCTCGGCGATGTCCTACACGTCATTCTTATGCTTTCCGCGCGTTCAGCGATTGCAGAGCTTCGCAGAATGTTTCAACGTCAGTGAGAAATTTAAAAATATGTCAATTCGCATGAAAACAACGAGCGAATTATAAAAATCTGCATTGCTATGTACACTGATGTACACCACTGTGTACAAAACACAGAGATAAACATAGGGGGCAGCACACGAGCTCGTCGTAGATAGCGCTGATGATTTCAGCGGGAAATTTAAAAAATTGCAAACACTTGTAAAATCATTCCATGTATTTTCGTTTGTCACAAAGTTGTCAAAATGTTCGTTATATATGATTTTCGAAAAATATAGTATCATTACTTGTGATTTCTTTTGTTGTATAGTTGTATGATCACACAAAAAATCGTGATTAGAATACTGCGAGATGTAGATCGGAGATGTTCGCACACTGCGGGTCATAGAAAACGCATGGATTGTACGTATTACATGGTTTCTCGATTTACACGTTCCACTTTTTCTTAAAGTAAATAAACATAAATTGATACATATGTATACCGTATGTTTACATATTGACTACGTAACAAATACATACACTGAAGAAATACAACAGGTCAAATACAAAGGAACTCGCATTCATTTTCGTATAAAAATCATTTCAAATAGCAATAACTTTTCGGAAAGAAGACAATATTATCCAATTTCGTTGGTACATTAAATGCGCGAGCGTCCTCAAACAAAAAAACAATTATTTCGACGATTTCGAAAAGATTTACGAAATTCGAGTTTACTCTTAAATACATGTTCTCTATCGAAAGCTCATTTTTCGAATGATCAAACAAATCATTTTGCGATGCGATGTAAGAACTCTGGTTTATATAGAAAAATACTGAGACTGTTTGAGCATGCAATTCTACATAAAAGAAACTTACAAAAGTCAAACCGGAATTGATTGATCTTATTTTTAAATAGGGTGCTAATTATTTCAATTTAATTGTAAAATATTGGCAGTGTAATAGTTTGGCAGGTGCGTTTTAAATCTTTGATTACCCAAGATTATCTGACGAAGATTTTTCGATTTAAACAAATCTGTAGGCAAAATATTTCTCAAACATTTTTTTTTAAATAAGCTTTTGGTAAATTAAGCATAAAAAATAAACATCAGAACATGTTCTCGGAAGCAATATTTCAAATGCCACTTTCTTTGGTGGGAACGGAAAAAGTTGATAAAATATTGAAAATTAACGATACATTTTCACAATTTAATCATTGGTGGTCACAAATTCGGAAAAATGCACCTAAATTCATAAACACGAGTAATTTATTTGCAGGAAAATGAATTTTTCCACGACATTGGTTAAACATAAAAAATCTCTTTGATTAGAATTTAAAAATATATCACAGGAGACAAATTCACTCGCTCTCCCCAATTTTTTTCCAGCTTTCCCGACTTTGCGACCACCAATATAATCGTCAGAAAATTGTCAGCATCATGAGATCGATTTCGCGATACGATTAATAGCACAACATTATATAAAAATGAATTAATTCAGTCCTCATTCGCTAGCTTGCGTTACAGGAGGAAGCGCGGCGTTCTCCTTTTTCCCAGGCTTGTCCTCGACGCGAGTTTCACTCTCATTAGACTCGGTTTTCTCCTCCTCTTGATCCGAAAGACTCCTCATCAAGTTCCCAAAATGCTCAGCGGCTTTAGGATTTTTATTCCACTCCCTCGACGGAAAAGCAGCGAGTAATCTTTCCTGAAAAATTGCATTTTTCCCAGGGCTCTGACTCTCCTTGCTCTCGCCTTCCAATTTCTCGTTTTCCACTTGCGCTTCCAAATCTTTCTCCACGTTTTCTTTAATTCTCAGCTTCTCCGACTGCGAAACCTCGGGAGAACAATGTTTCTCATCCCCTACATTTGCGCTTTCTTTTTCCGCAACCGTCGAACTCGAATCCGGACTCTCAGGAGATTTAATGACCTCGGTCGCGGTTTTTTCCTTGGAGACTTCGCTCGATGAATCACCGATTCCGGATGAACCGGGTAAATTGGGCGGCGGGGACGGAGATACCGTGGAAGAAACGCGCGGACTGTTCTGGTCCGAGCAAGGACTAGCTGTACTTTTTAATTCAGGGGAAGTTGAGAAGGGCGCGCCGGCTTGAGAAACGTTCTGGGAATTATTGGGCGACGAGGACGGCACTGCCGTTGGTTTCTCGAAGGTCACGTGTTTGACGAGGTCCATTTTTGCGTCATTAGCGAGCAATTTCTTGATAGTCAAGTTGGCGCTATTCGACGATTGCTTGGGTATAGGAACTGCCAGAGAAGTCTGGGAAGAACGCGGGGGTTTGATGGGCGCGCACTGAGCGGCCAAGTGACTCCTCCCGGGATTTTCCGGTATTTGCATGAGCTTGAATTTGTCCATTTGAAACTGCTGCAGCGTCGGAGACTGATTGAGCATGTAGAGGCTCTGGAAGGAAGGAGAAATGCTGCTGTTCGTTGGCGTGCCGAGACAGGACGGAGCGTAGACCGGTGAACGATTGGAAGTCGGGGACAGAAACTCTAGGTCGCGGTGTGGCGCCGGGGTCAATGACCCGGGCGGTGTTCGGTAGTATTTATGCCCACCGATCACCGTCACTATTTGGCCATGCTGCTGTTGACTTTTAGCTTTCGTTGCGTTTGTCTTTTTCACTTTGAATTTCGACATCGGCTGAGGTATTTTAAGGCGCGGCAGCTGTTGCACGTCCAAACTCTTGACGCTGCTTAAATCCAGAATTCCTGGTTCCTTCTTTTGTTTCGGAGAGCGACAAATTTCCGAAGTACTGGTCGTTGGTGTCGAAGGTTTCACCTGTCCCATTTTGAAAGCTTTTAGAGCCTGCGGGTCTACAGATTTGTTGTTCAAGCTGATTTTCGGGCTCACTTTCTCAACGATCATGGCGTTTAGGGGATGGTCCTTAACTGGACTATTGTCAAAGCTCGAGTATGGATTTGTCGAAGGCCGAGGCGATGTTAATGTGATGCTTAAACCAGCAGGAATGTTCAATCCGCATTCGTCCAGCAAACTTTTAGTGTCCGACAACGACATGAGCGTTTTATTAAACGAGGAAGGACCAGCGTCCATGGAAGGATTCGGAGATTTGCTCAGAGTCGCTTCCGCATCTTTTATCAGCTTACGATAAGATTTCGCAGAGTTCAGTAAAAATGGCACTGGCTTTTTGCGGCCAGCGGCTGGAGTTTGCAGAGCTACTTTTTTCGCTAGAGGTACATCCGTTATCATTAGACCCGGGGGACATTTGCGTTTGATGGCACCTGATAACATTACAGAAGGCTCGCTCGGAAACGCGTACACGTCCGCATTTGTACTATTTGAATTTACAGTCGTCTTTTCCTGCGAGTTGGACTTTAAACACTTGTCCATTTTCTTTGCTCTCTTATCTGGACTGTCCTTCATAATGGAAACAATCGGTTTGTCCTCGGTCCTGATTTTGGTATTGGGACTGCTCGTTGCTTTACCATCAGCTTTCGCTTCGCTTGGCTTTTTGCGATTCTCGTTGGCCGTCAGTTCGAAACTCTGCAGGAATTGTTTCTTGTCCGGTTGATCAGCGGGCTTCGACGTTGATGATTTCAATTTTGCTGCCTCTGCTTCGACGCAGTCTTCCTTAAACGTCACTTTTCGCTTAGCTCTTTCTATCTTCTCCTGCTTTTCATTCTTCTTTTCCGGCTTGGCCTCTTTTTCTTTCGTCTCAGTTTCATCCTGCTTCTTCTTAGTCCCTAAAGTCTTAACAATTTCTTCTTTGATGTGTTGCTTGTCCTCCTTCTCTTCCGTTTTAGTTTTATCCTGCTTCTCCTTGTTGGTCCCCGAAGTCTTGTCAATATCTTCTTTCACGTTTTTAAGGAAAATTCTCTTGTCAATTAAAACATCGCTAATGACTTTGAGTTTGGTTGAACCGTTGCTCTCCGGCGAAGACCGCTTCAACTTGCTCTTTGCATCGTCGGGTTGTACTTGCTCGGGAGCCTTTGGTGAGCTTTTCGAACTTTTCAACACCTCGTAAGATCCGTTCGAAGTTTTCAATATTTTTATTGGTGTTTTGACTGTTTTCTTCTCGCTTTCCGTCGTTGCCGCTTTTTGACGTTCGGAAGAATCGGCTTTCTTTGATTTTTCCAGCGATTTATTCGAGACCCCGACCGGAGTTATTTCTTCGTTGTTAATCTTCTTTTTCGAGCTCTTTTCCTCTGTATTGTCTTGTTTGGCATCCTCGGCAGGTGGAAACGAAGCACCAAGACCAGGCGTCGACGGTCTTTCGTTCGTCGGCGCTTCCAGTATATGCTCGTGCTGCGTTACGACGTAGAAAAATCGCATCGGCGCATTCTGCAAACATTCACGAATAAATAAAAGTACGACTCTGTCATCAAATCGAACGAAACAAAGTCGAAAACGTTACCCTTTTCCAAGCATAAATGTAAGCGACGTCCATGAGCGTCATGTATTCCGGCAGCGCAGCTTTTCTTTGACAAATTTCTATATTGTGCCGCGTTACATCGATGTTGTACTTGTTAGCCAGAAACTTTTTGAGATGAGCTATCGTCACCAAAGCCGGACACTGCAAGTATCGCCGGCCAGTGTTTGGGTCCAATTTAGGGTCTAATTTGGCCAACGCAGCTTCTCCTTCGCCGGCATTCACTATGTTCATTGGATCTATATCAGGAGGCAGATATTCCAAGCTCAAGCTGACCGCATCTTCCGGGGCGAAAAACAGTCTACTACTCGCATCTTCTCCTCGTTGTTCAGGTGTCGCGGACTCCGCTGTGGAAAATTGAAATTGAATTAGTATCTCGAGTGATTTTCAAGTGGGAGACAACTAAAATGTCAAAGGTGCCAATTGCTCGTTTTTACCCGCTGGAATTTTGGAAAAACACATGAATCGTATATTACGTTCAGCGAGTAAAAGATGCTCGTTTGTTCGAATTTCTCATGAATTCGAGAGCTGATTTTGGAAGAAACTTCGAGCATACAAATGTTCTGGGTTTCTCGAATGGAAGGGAACATAAAAGTGCAAACTTTACTCGCGTTTCAACAATTTTTGGTTCAAATTAAGTGACGCGCATTTTTATTTCCATGACGCTTACCACCTTGAAGATGGTTGGGGCTTTCAGCATATCCTGCAATTGATTTAAAATCTATTTCAATTGCGTTTTTTCATTCACCAAAGATACATATTGCTTTGCTAAATGAGCGGTGCCAACTTGCAAAAAAATGCATGATTGAAACAAAGATGAAAAACAAAGTGGTTCGAGTCTTCCAGGATAGTTTCTCTGAATCTCCTGATTTTTGTATGCAAAAGTGTGTTATGAAGAAGCGAGAGAAAAAAAGGCAATGCGGGTTTGTCGTTACAGAACTAAGTTCTGTAGAATCTTCGGCGGTGTCAAAAAATTGTGCAAAGTTTGCTTCTTGATCGACCAATGATTTTACTTGTTTTTCAATTTACCGTGCTCAGGGTGCTTCACATAAAACTCTTTCCTCCTCTTCATTTCTTTGTGGTACAGCCCTGGCACTAATTTGTAAACAATGTCCTGCAGCGTATTGTCAGCTCTGAAAATCCAAATCATTCATTTTAAACGGGTAAAACTGAAACTAAAAACTCAAAGATTAAGGACGAAAAGTGCGCTCACTTGATGTTGGGTTTGGCTTTGTTGAGCACATCTTTGCAGGATGGACAATGCGCTTCGGACTCTAAATGCTTCAGAATACAACTCCGACAGACTGCGAAAAAAAAGTAAATTCAATTCTCATAAAAAGATGTTGACAACACTTCAAACACATTCCACAATAATTTACCCATGTAATCAACGATACAATTTTTGCTCGTTATTCCGTATTCAAATGATTCGGAGTAAAATTTGCCATACTTACAGGAATGTAAACATTCCACAACGGTCGTCGCATCTATCAAATATCCTCTGCACAGAGGACACGTCAAGTAAGGATTCACATCTCGCAGATAAGTTTTCTTACTCATCCCGGACATTTTTATGCGCTTATCAGAAGCCTGCAAGGATTATCAAAGTTATTTTCAAAGATAAAAATTAATAGTCCTCATAATTACCTCTCATTAAAGAGCCGTTAATGGCTCTTAGATAATGCTAGCTAAAATTCGTCCTTGTCATTTGCACTATGGGGAGTGCAAAATAAAATGTTTCCATGGGATCAACGCATGATGGCACCTGGGAAAACACAATTGCCAGTGTCAACTCTACGAAATAAATACGAATTCGACTGCACTCGATTTAAAATTCTTGTTCCGGAAATTCTTGTTTATGTTTTTGAGCGAAAAACAATCGATCGTTGCGGTGAAGATAAAAAGGAGCTGCTACTTGTTAAAAGTAAACGATACATGTATTTACAATAGACGCTGTGTTAGTATTGAGACGTGCAGCGATAAAATATACTTACAGACGCGCACACACGCACTCAAAGGCGATGCTCCGTAACGAGGAGAGAGCACATGCCGAAATGGGTCGAACGACGTCTTTTCAATGCACGGACTGGCTTCTCGAGCGACAAATCCGAAAAGCGAAATTCAATCGTTCGAGGGTTCGGAAAGTCGCGGCGAACCCTGGGCAGTATCTACCTTTATCCACGCCGAGCAAAGCGACGAACTCCGGACGTGCAAAGTGTTTCCATTCGTAAATAAGAATTTGGCTTCGCGACTCGAGTCTAAAAGTACTTGGAAATTCGACGCGACGTGATTTCAACGCAAATGAGAGAGCTTCCCGGAACAAGTTTCGTCTTTGTCAACCGAGTTCGGATTGTCAGGGAGCCGACTATCGCCGACTGCCGAAGAACGCAAAAATGTAAAAAAGCAAGGCTACGCTAGCGCCGCGGAAAAAGTGACGGCGTCGGCTGCAACTAACGAAGCCGAGCGTTCTCGGGGTCTCGGAGACTTTCGGGAGGCGAAAAAACTGGCTCGACGTGAACCAACTACTACATATGAAGTCTGAATCCGGACTAACGCGATTTGTGAATAGACAGCCTCCTCCCCTTCATACTCTCCCACCATCGGGACGCTCCCTTCTCTAAGGAAACTTAAATATATGACCTCACATTGGTGCTCCTCTGCCCCTCACCTTTCATTTTTCGAGGCCTTCGTGGCCCTAGGCGCAATTAGTGATCCCTCCTCTTTAGATTTACGACTCGACAAGTTTTCTTTTTTGAAAGGCAATTTGAAGAAAAATTTCTCGTTTGGATTAGATAATTTTTTAATCGTTTTTGGAAAATATCAGTTTTTTTTGTTCTAGTTTTCATGTTGAATATTCAACTTTTTTTTAGTGTAGATAAATCGGCTGATCTTCAATCATAGGAAATGTTTCAAATGTAAACGTAATAAAAATTTAGAAAAACAATTTTTTTAAAAACTTCTTAAACGAATTTGTGCAGTCTTTCCCTATTGGAAAGATGTGTAACAACTTTACTTGCAAAAAACTTTTAATCGGTGGGACGAGGTTTTCTTCACACAAACACACTCGCGGCGTAACAACCCGCAAAACCCCGAGACTTCTTGTAGAGATCTAAATCCAGTCTCCGGTGACTTTTGTCTACTTCTACAAGAAGTCTCCAAAGACGGCGGACTCGTCTTGTAGATATCTCCGAGAAGTCTCTATGTCCGCTAGAGAGCCTCTAGGTGACTTCTACAAGATGTCAACG
>JABFQM010004134.1:0-10114 GCA_022816865.1 Zelostemma sp. ZL-2020
GTTATCAAGAACAATCGACATGAAAACCAGGTTTTTTCGATCGCGCAAGCTACTCGACTATGACAACGTTCTTAGTACAGTAACTGCTAAAAGTGTATTCATCGCACTATAATATTGAAAATATTTTTTTTATAAGTTATTATTCCGCAAAAAAGCCTACAGCGGTCATTGTAATATTGAAAGCTATACTTTAAGTTATTGTTTGCTTCTGAAACTTGAATATTTTGAATTTCGCCACTTCTGGCTGAGATTGTATATCCAATACATCCTTAATTAGACTTGACTAGAAATCTATTGAAAATCGTGCTGAAAATGGTGTTTTCTTGCTATTAAGTTATCACAAATCGTGACCACTCTGTTTGTAATCAACTAGAGCAAAATTGATATTTCTAGAATGCTTGAGATGAAGTTATACACAGAATCCTCGGAATTTGAAGTGCAAAGTCAAAGAACATGGATAACATAGTGATTCAAAATGTACATACTTGTCCAGCAGAACAGAACGACGAGAGAAGCGATGGAAGAGGTGACACTTTTTTTCAGCATCATAATGAGTGTTCGCCTGTAGTAAGTGAAAAATAAAAGTGAGATAAATTCGTTGTAGACTAGAGGACGTTCAACGACCGACAAAACACCACGAAACGCAATCCTTTTGTATTTTATGTGTACATACGTGTATGTCGGTAAAGATATAGAAAAAGACATAAAACTCTCTTGAACAAAGTAGTGTACATGATGTCGAAATCGACGTGAAAAACGATATCGTGAATTTTACCACATGAAAATATAACTCTTTTTTCAATTTTTATAACAAAACCAAAATCAGAATGAAATTTGAATTTGTTATATGACTCGAAAAAACATTTTGAACAAATAAATTGAGTTGTTCATCGGATTGATTTTCACCATGACAGGATTCGGAATCTCTATGTTAACTTACCGTGGATGTTCTCTCTTTTATGTTGGATTCCAGAAAAAAGGCAGTAGAGTAGTTTTGCAGTGGTTGAAATTTTATGTCAAACTTTATGTACACGAAACGAAACGTTAGATGGACGACTGGCTGTCAACTATCGACTGAAGTGTGTTTCGATCGCTCCGTATTTATACCTCTTCTAAGGTCTTCTAGAACATTCGAAAACACATTAACCGTCTATTAAAAAACCAGGAATTCAATTTTTAGCCTTTTCAATTGATTATCCTAGCACGTATAGTAATGATTCCAGAAGTTGGCAATAAGTTTACACAAATTTTGATCAAGTTGGCGTCCGCAAATTCGCCTAAAGTGTGTACAAATTGTATTGATATATTTCGTTTCTACACAATCATGAAAGAACGCTATTAACTACAGCGTTTGAAATAAACGATGAACAATCCACGTCCCATTATTAAACTATGACTTCGTCCAAAGTTTCTCCTCGTTACACCGCTTTTAGAACTACAATTAAAATCGAGTACGACTGATAAGATTTTGGTCGTTAACAGTATGAAGAAAAAAATTGAAAAAGAGACGCAATTTGTGTATTTTTTCCTTCTTTGGCGAGCCAACACTGAGAATGTGGGGAGAGGTAGTCGGGGATTATCGGTACTAGCGTAAAATAATCTAAGTCGCATCATCAAACTATGACTTCCTTTAACATTCTTACTCGTTACGCCGCTTTCAGAACTACAATTAAAATTGGGAACGATTGAGATAGGATATCGATCGTTTACAGTATATTTCTCGAACTTGACGATAAAAATTTATTAAAAAGTAGCGTACAAGAAAAAAATTAGAAAAGAGACTTAATTCGTGTATTTTTTCTTTTTTGCGAGCCAACACTAAGAGAGCAGGAAGCGGGTGGGGGGTTTATCGGGATTCCAAAGGGAAAATTACATTCTTTTCTTATCCAACAGCGTTTAGCGCTGAGATACTTATAAAAACAATTAAGAAAAGGATAATTTGATACCGAAATTGGTTTTCTTTCCAACGAAACAATGAATAACCTAGAAATCGCAATGAATTCACAGGAATTCGCCCGGTACGACTTTATCTACCAGCAATGGAAGATGAGTAATGCACCTCGAGATGTTAGATTTTGTAATTTCTTGACTACATTTTGAAATTCCGGTGATAGAATATAAATTGAATGAAATTAAATAACTATACAAGTATAATCAAGCGTATTTCCGTAAGGTTACTTTACGGAATAAAGTTATACTTTCTCATTTAGCGAGCCAACGTAAAGGGTGGGGGTCAAAGGAGTGTAGAGTTTCTCGATCTATCAGAGTTGAGATTTGAATTTATTTTTATTGAAGGAATGATATGGTTACAAAATTGTTCATTTTTCTAAACGAAACGATAAATAATCTACAAATCGCAATGAAATTGGACCGTTTTTACAAGTCAGTGTTTTTCACGATCCAATCGTAAAAATACGCGACCCTCGTGTAAACCCCAGGGATGTTAGGTCGTGCGCACCCGAGACCATAAGAAACGACGCCAACCAGTTGATTGTCGACGACAAGCGGTCCACCGGAATCGCCCTGGCACGAATCTTTTCCGCCGGCCACAGTGCCAGCGCAAACGCGATCTTCCAAAATCGGATCGAAACCTAAATCACCTTGGTAGACGGAATTACAAAATTCTCGGCTCACCATAGGAACCATGACCGCCATGAGCAGCCTATCGCTATCTCTTGTTGGTTTCGTATTACCATAACCGGAAATCGTGCTCATTTGCCCGGCCGGAACATCCTCTGTCTTGTTGAAAAGCGTAATCAGCTGGTGCTCCGTGTCGAAAAGAAAGTTAGATTCAACCGTCAAAATGGCAATGTCGTTGCCAGCTAGAGCATTACTGTAGTTTTCGTGCAGTAAAACGTTGCTAATTTTGTAGACGGAGCCTCCGCTTTCTGTAGTGTTCGAACCTGCTCGGACGGTTCCGTTTTTCAGGTGTGGCGCGCAATGGCCTGCTGTGAGCACATGTTTTTCGCTTATTATACTTCCACCACAGATAAAATCGCCGCCTTTCGTTTCTAGGGATACTTGGTAGGGAAATTCTTCGATCGGGACGACATCTCCGCCGACTATGAAGCCTTCGCCGATGAGGTTGAAAGTCGGCCGCGACGGAAGCGCGTTTGCTGCGATCAAAAATTAAGTTCGGTTTTATTTGGTTTCGGTTTAAGTGGATCTGATTTGTACTTTGATTGTACTTTGACCGGGACTCGTTTCAGCCTGATTTTAGTCTTGATTAGACTTGACTTTGAATTTATGAAAAACCTCTTGAAAAATAGTGTTTTCTTGCTATAAAATGATCACAAATCGTTACTATTCTGTGTGGAATCAACAAGAGCATAAGTGATGTATCTAGAATGCTTGAGATGGAAGTTAACACAGAATCCTTGGAATTTAAAATGCAAAGTCGAAGAATATGTATGAAAAAGTGATCCAAAATGTACATACTGGTCCAACAGAACAGAACGACGAGAGAGGCGATTGAAAAGATGACACTTTTTCTCAGCATCATGATGAGTGTTCGCTTGTAATAAGTGTAGAATGAACTGTCAACTATCGACTGAACTGTGATTTAATCGTCACGTATTTATATCTCTTTTAGAGTCTTCTAGAACATTCAAAAACACATTAGCCGTTTACCAAATATCCCGAAATTCAATTTTCAGCGTCTGAATTAATCATCATTGTACGTATTATAATGATTCCAGTAGTTTGCATTAAGTTGACACAAATTTCGATCAAGTTGGCGTCCGCGAATTCGCATAAAGTGTGTACGAATTGTTTGAATATATTTTGTTTCTACACAATTATGAAGAAACGTTATCTACTTTAACCTTTGGAATGGCTGGAGAATAATCTAGGTCGCATCATCGAATAAGATATTGATCGTTCAAGTATTTTCCTTGGACTTGATAATGACAAATAAATAATAGACTTGTAGAAGAAAAATTCCGAAAAGAGACGTGATTCGTGTATTTTTACTCCTATGGCGAGCTAACACTAAGAGAGTGGGAGGAGGTAGTGAGAGATTATCGGTATTCCATAAGAAAATTTACACCTTTCGTCTCCCAACAGCGTTAAGCGCTGAGATACTAATGAAAACAATAAAGAAATAGATAATTTGGTAACAAAATTGTTCACTTTTCTCAACAAAACAATAAATTACCGACAAATCGCGATAAATTAACAGAAATTCGCGCCATACGAATTTATTCATCGGAAGAGAAAAATAAGTAAAACACCTCAAGATGTTAGGTTTTGTAATTCCCCGACTACATTCTTGAATTTTCATATTTCCTCCTCCATATTTCATGCTCTTTTTTTAATCATTCGTAATTATTACTCTTCCACACAATCATGAAAAAACGTTATCTACTTTAACGTTGGGATTAAGAGGAAAATGATCTAGGTTCGTTATCAAACTATGACTTCATCCGGATTTTTTACTCGTTACGTCGCTTTAAGAACTACAATTGAAAATAAGTACGATTGATGAAAAATTGATCGTTTATAGTATATTTCTCAGACTTAATATTAGAAATTGATTGAAGAGAAGCTTAGGAAAAAAAAATTGACAAAGAAACGTCATTTGTGTGTGTTTTTTTTTGGCGAGCCAGCATTTAGGGAGAGGGAAAAAGGAGTGTAAGGGTTCTCGATCTTTCAGAGTTGAGATTCAAATTTTTTTTTATTGAAGGAATGATATGGTTACAAAATTGTCCATTTTTCTTAACGAAACAATGAATAACCTACAAATCACAATTAATATCGGAAATTGAACTGTTTTTACAAGCGAGTGTTTTTCACGATCCAATCGTAAAAATACGCGACCCTCACGTGAACCCCAGGGATGTCAGGTAGTCCGCACCCGAGACCATAAGTTATGATGCCAACTAGTTGACCGTTGATTACGAGCGGTCCACCGGAATCGCCAAGGCAGAAACCTTCTCCGCCGACCTCAGTGCATGCGCAAATGCGATCTTCCAAAACCGGCGGCCGACCCCAACCTTCGTACACGGAATTACAAAATTCTCTGCTTACCATGGGAACCCTGACCGCCTTTAGCGGCCCATCGAAAACTCTTTGTGCATTTGTTAACCCATAACCGGAAATCGTGCCCATTTGCCCGACCGGAACTTCCTCTCTATTTTTAAAAAGCTCAATCGGCTGTCGCGTCCTGTCGAAAATGATGTCAGGTTCGACCGTCAAAATAGCAATGTCGTTTACGTAATTCAAGTAACTGTAGTTTTCGTGGCGTACAACGTCGATGATGTCATAGAGGATGCCACCGCTGCTCGTGGTGTTCGAGCCTGCTCGGACGAAGTCCACGTTTATCGTGCAATGGGCGGCTGTGAGCACATGTCTGACGCCTATTATACTTCCACCGCAAGATGAAAAGCCATCATCCCTTTCTAAGGCTACTTGGTAGGGAAATTCTTCGATCGGAACGACACCTCCGCCGAATATGTAGCCTTGGCCGATGGGGTTGGAAGTCGGACGCGACGGGAGCGCGTTCGCTGCGATCAAAAATGAATCCGGTTAAAGTGGATCTGATTTATACTTTGATAGGACTTTGACCGGAATTCGTTTCAGCCCGATTTTGGCCTTGATTAAACTTGACTTCAAATGGAAGGAAAATCTCTTCAGAAATAGTGCTTTTTGCTATAAAATTATCAAAAATCTTAACTATCCTGTCAGAAATTAACTAGAGCATAGGTGATATTTGTAGAATGCTCAAGATGAAAGTATACACAGAATCCTTGGAATTTAAAGTGCAAAGTCGAAGAATATGGATAAATAAGTGATCCAAAATGTACATACTTGCCCAGCAGAACAGAATGACGAGAGAGACGATGGGAAAGATGACATTTTTCATCAGCATCATGATGAGTGTCGCCTGTAATGAGTGAAAAGTAAAAGTGAGATAAATTCCTTGTAGACTTGAGGACGTTCAACGACCGACAAAATACCACGAACCGCGATCCTTCTGTATTTTATGTGCACATACGTGTATATCGGTGGAAAATAAAGAAAAGACATTCTTCTGTTTCGAACAAAGTGCTGTGAATGACGTTGAAATCGACGTAAAAAACGATATCTTAAATCTTACCACGTGAAAATACAACGTTTTTTCGATATTTGTTACAAAATCAGAATCAGAATCATATATTGATTTGTTTTATAACTACAAAAAACATTTGGATCAAGTAAATTTAGATTCTCATCAAATTCATGTTCACTATAACGGAATTCGAAATATCGATGTTAATTTACCGTTGAAATTCTCACTTTTATGTTGGATTTATGAAGAAACGGCAGTAGAGTAGTTCCGCAGTCGGTATAATTTTATTTTGAATTTTTTTACACGAAACGAAACGTTACATTGACGACTGGCTGTCAACTATCAACTGAACTGTGTTCCAATCGCCCCGTATTTATATCTTCTAGAGTCTTCTAGGACAATCAAAAACGCAATAGACGTTTATCGAAGACCCCGGGATTCTATTTCTAGCGTTTTTTACTAATCATCATTGTACGTATAATGATGAATCCGGAAGTTTGCATAAAGTTCACACAAATGTTGATCAAGTTAAAGTGCGCAAATTCGCATAAAGTGTGTACGGATCGTTTGGATATATTTAGTTTCTACATAATCATGGAAGAACGTTACTTATTTTTCGTTTAATAAGCGATAAATAATCTAGGTCGCATCAATTAACTATGACTTTGTCCAAAGTTTCCACTCGTTACGCCGCTTTTAGAACTTCAATTAAAATTAAGTACGATTGATAAGATATTGATCGTTTACAGTATATTACTCGAACTTAATGATAAGAATTGATTAGAAAGAAGTGTAGGAGTAAAAGAATTCGAGAAAAGACGTATTTTGTGTATTTTTTCTTGTTTGGCGAGCCACTACTAAGAGAGCGGGAAGAGGTAGTGGGAGGTTATCGATATTTCAAAGGGAAAATCACATTTTTTTCATACAAAAGCGGTGAGCGCTGAGGTTCTTATAAAAAAGATTGATGAAAGAATAATTCAGTAACAAAATTGTTCATTTTTCTTAACGAAACAATAAATTACCCACATATCGCAATAGAATAACAGAAATTTGCGGCATACAACCTTATCTACTACAGGAGAAAGATGAGTAAAACACTTTAAGATGTTAGATTTTGTAATTTCTCGACTACATTTTTAAATTTCGATGGAAAAATATAAATTTAATAGAATTGTGTATCTAATCGGATATTAAGTATTCGTGGAAAGTTGCTATCAGCGCATTTTAAATGTTTTTCAACAATAAAGAGAGTACCATTGCTAAAAATACAACCGTTATCACAAAAATAACGTATGTCATTTATAAACAATTATTATTTTCAACTTCATTTTTGATTTAAGAAATTTTTCGATAGCATTTCAGAACTACCAACGGCTACGAAACCTTACAATTTATTTTCCTGATGAAAAAAAACGTTGAATTGTAGGAAACGCTCCAAGACTGAACGTAAAGAAAAAACCTCCGTTATGTCTTCTGCGCTTTTTCTTCTTGAAGCCAAATCCTAACCAATCCTAAACTTCTTCCACATTGAATTCGATCTAAACGTTTATGGATCGAATAAAAATGATATTATTCGGGAATACAACGCGAGAAAAAATCAAATTAAGTCTTTATACTTCCTCAATTGGCTAGCCAAATGAAGGGAGGGGGAAAAAAGAGCAAAGGGATTCTCGGTCTTCCAGAGTTAAGATTTGAATTAGCATAGTCGTGTGTAATTTTTTTCTAGAACGTCAAAAAACACATTAGTCGTTTACCAAAGTTTCCGGAATTCAATTTTCAGCGTTTCTAATTGATCATCATTGTACGTATAATAATGATTCCGGAAGTTTGCAGGAAGTTTACATAAATTTCGATAAAGTTGGCGTCCGCAAATTCGCATGAAGTTTGTACAAATTGATTAAGTATATATCGTTCCTACACACTTATGAAGAAACGTTATCTACTTCAACCTTGGAAATAACCGGAAAATAATCGGGGTCGCATCATCAAACTATGACTTCGTCCAAAGTTTCTACTCGTTACGCCGCTTTTAGAACTACAATTAAAATTGAGTACGACTGATAAGGTATTGATCGTTCACAGTATGTTTTTCGGGCATAATAATGAAGCGTAGAAGAAGAAAAATTAAAAAGAGACGTAATTTGTGTATTTTTTCTCCTTTGGCGAGCCAACACTAAGAGAGTAGGAAGAGGTAGTGGGGGGTTATCCAGTTTCCAAAGGGAAAATTACATTTTATTTTCATCCAACAGCGTCCAGCGCTGAGATACGAATAAAAACAATAAAGAAAAGGACATTACAACTACGAAATAGTGTATTTCTCTCAACGAAACAATAAATAACCAATAAATCGCAATAAATGGACAGAAATTCACAGTTTCTACAAACGAGTGTTTTCCACGATCCAATCGTAAAAATACGCGACCCTCGTGTAAACCCCAAGAATATTAGGTCGTCCACACCCGATAGCATAAGAAACAATGCCAACTAGTTGACCGTTGACCACGAGCGGTCCACCGGAATCGCCCTGGCATGAATCTTTCCCGCCGTCCAAATCGCCCGCGCAAACGCGATCTTCCAAAATCGGCATCAAACCCAAACCTTCGTACACGGAATTACAAAATTCTCTGCTCACCATGGGAACGCTGGCCGCCATAAGCGACTCATTCCCCGCCCCATATTCATCCCAAACCCCATAACCGGAAATCGTGCTCATTTTCCCGGCCAAAACGTCCTCTTTCCCTCCAAAAACCTGAACCGCTTCTTGCTCCGTGTCAGAAAAGAAGTTAGGTTCAACCGTCAAAATGGCAATGTCATTCACAACTCCCTTTTCTCGTTCGGTGTAGTTTTCGTGGCGGAAAACGTTGCTGATTGTGTAGAGAGAGAGCCACCGCTTTCCCGGGTGTTCGATTCTGCTCAGACGAATCCGTTGTACAAGATTCCAGATTTCAATTTTTAGCGTTTTAAATCCATCATCATTGTACGCATTATAATGATTCCAGAAGTTTGCATCAAGTTCTCACAAATTGTTTGAATATATATTTGTTATCTACACAATCATTAAAACCGATATCTACTCAAACGTTTGGAATGAGCGTTCAAAATTCCCACTCGTTACGCCGCTTTCAGAACAACAATTGAAATAAAGACCGATTGAGATAGGATATGCATCGTTTACAGTATGTTATTCGAACTCGAAAATGAAAATTGATTAAAAAGAAGTGTAGAAGAACAAAAATCAGAAAAAAGACGTAATTCGTGTATTTTTTCTTTTTGGCGAGCCAACACTATGGGAGTGGGAAGCGGGTGGGAGGTTATCGGGATTCCAAAGGGAAATTTGCATCTATTTGCCATCTAACAGCGTTTATCGATCAGATCAGAATGATTTGATTATTTAAGAAAACAACGTAAGACAAAATGAATTCATTGTGTATACTTTCTCATTTAGCGAGCCAACGTAAAGGGTGGGGCTCAAAGGAGTGTAGGGTTTCTCGATCTTTAAGAATCAAGATTTGTATTTATTTTTATTAGAGGAATGATATGGTTACAAAATTGTTTATTTTTCTCATCATAAATAACCCACAAACCGCAATGATTTAACAGAGATTAAACCGTTTTCACAAGCCAGTGTTTTTCATGATCCAATCGTAAAAATACGCGACCCTGGTGTAAACTCCAGGGATGTTAGGTCGAGCGCACCCGAGACCATAAGAAACGACGCCAACCAGTTGATTGTCGACGACAAGCGGTCCACCGGAATCGCCCTGGCACGCATCTTTTCCGCCGGCCACAGTGCCAGCGCAAACGCGATCTTCCAAAATCGGATCGAAACCTAAATCACCTTGGTAGACGGAATTACAAAATTCTCGGCTCACCATAGGAACCATGACCGCCATAAGCAACCTATCGCTATCCCTTCTGGGTTTCGTATTCCCATAACCGGAAATCGTGCTCATTTGCCCGGCCCGGACATCCTCTGTCTTGTTGAAAAGTTTAATCAGCTGATGCTTCGTGTCGAAAACAAAGTTAGATACAACCGTCAGAATGGCAATGTCGTTGCCAGCTAGA
>JABFQM010004135.1:0-10108 GCA_022816865.1 Zelostemma sp. ZL-2020
GTACTGGATTGGAACTTCGATTTGGCCCAATGGCACAATAACATTTCCATCATATGTGCGCAACCTTACGCTTGTCGGACTAATCTCGCAATCTTCAAAATTTTCGCGAAAATTTTGCTCCGAAATAACTGATATACCAGCTCCAGAATCCACTTCCATTTGCCATGTTCTGTTTCCGATCTTAACGTCTATCATAAACGGCTTCGACGACGCGTCTGGACTTGCTGAATTTAACATGTCAATATAATCCAACTCGGATTGTGTTTCTTCGCTTTGAACAAAATGCGCTTTCTTATCTTTTCCTTGCAATTTACAGACCCGCGATAAATGGCTTAACTCTTGGCACGAATTACAACGATATTCCCGATATTTACACTTAGGAAAATAATGCCCACTCTTACCGCAATGTTTACAAACTTTACTGCTCTTATCATTACTACAGTCTTTTTCCTCCGACGTGGAACTCTGTTGCTGGCCACTTTTCTTCTGCCCGTGTTGCTTGTTGTCCTTTTTTCATTCGAACTGCTTTCGCCACTGATATATATATACACTGGATAGCCGACTCTGTATGCCCACACTACAAACCGGCGTCCCCAATTGATCGTCCGCCATCTTATAGGGAAAGTTGCTTGGCGCGATAAATTTGAATGGGAGAAAACTTTCTTTGTATAATTTCATTACTTTTTCATAGTTATGCACAATGTTTTTATTAATAATTACATATTTTGATCAATACTATATAATAAAACAAAATATAACAGTATATTATTAAATACTATAATGAATCAAATATCATAATAAAAGTTTCAGGAACGGAAATGTTGCTTTAGCAATAATTTTGTGAAAAAGTTGACAAAAAATGTGGTTCAATGAACACAAATTTGTTGCATTAACACAATTTTTTCTAGATTAAACAAAAATGTTTTTTGAATTCAATAAAACATTGCGTCGATTCAATGGGTTAAAAAATCTTTTCTTTAAGTGTAGCAACTTATATGTCATTGGACTACATAACTGTTGGCGTCCCGAAATAACGAATAAGTCTATTCCATTGTAAGATCTATTTTCGCATGGCAATCAAAATAGAAAATAAACTTTACTGCGATATGGACTTTATTCGGTTAGTCCGACCCTTGTATAAGAAAATTTCGAAACCACTACAGACCACTACAGATTACTACAGGCCACTATATAGACTTATGCAAGAGATCACTACAGACCACTTAAGAAAAAGTTTATAGTGGCCTGTAGTAATCTGTAGTGGTCTGTAGTGGTTTCGAAATTTTTTATACAAGGGAAGAAGCCACAGATTTATGCAAATAACATTTAGGATGTAAGCACAAGTGAAAAAGCTAATTAGCTTTTCCTCTCATTAGGTTTTTAGTTTTTTTCTCTCTCATTAGGTTTAGCGTCCTGAGCCATTTTGATTTGAATTTCATTGATGTTCACGAGATGATTTGACGTCACAACGAATGTTCCAATAATTATTATAGCTGTTTGATATAGTCGAGCGTTTGCTCAATGCAGATGTTGTTCGAGGTATCTAAAACATTAAAAAGGACATTGTTATAGATATATACTGGTTCTAACGAGCCTCAGGAAATTTATACAGCTGGAAATTGTTTTTCTTACTCTGTTCCGATGTTAACCTTGAAGTCTTTGAATGTACCATGCAGGTGCATAGCTCTCGTGGCATGGATGATATAATACATCACAAAACAATGAGTAACTTTATAATCAAGAGAATATATGGCAACAAAAGCAATAGAAAAAGTTCGGCAATAAAAAATTATGTCAAAATAATTATGAAAACTAATTTATAAAAAAATATTTACCTTTTTTGGCCTAGCAGATTGGCTTGATACGAACAGCTCTACTTCGGTTTCCTTCGCTTCTCATATAAATGTACTTTGCCATGTATTTTCACGTAATAACTGAAAGGATCAAAAGTGAGATTGTTGGGAACCGAAGTTTGGTTCTGTTCGGTTTTATGCTGGTTTACTAGGGAGGAAGCTCCAAAAACTGATCAATTTATCGGTCATGAATTAACTATGACCATATTCGACTTACAAAGCAACATTACAGAAGAGGAGTTAACAATTATGTAATTAAAATTTAGTAGTACTATAATGTGTTATACTTCAATAAAATATGAAATATACAAAAACAAACTTATACAACTACAGCAGTTTCGGAGCATTGACAGCTTTTCGAAATAAACGTTTTACTGAAAGTAACAGAACATTAGAAAGAAACCAATACAGCATTATTACATATAGAATTAACAGCTTTTGGAAATCAACTTTTTACCATTAGTATAAGCGCAAATCACAAATAAGGAATATAACTATAGTATTAATAATTAGCCTTTGCTAATGAGCATTTTACAGAAAAGGAATGTACAATATTACAAAAAACATGAAGAGCAAAAACTTACAAAAGCATATGTTACAATTGACAAAAAAGAAATAGCAGTGCAATATTCCTACAAAGAATTGGAAGACATTGGAAAATTAGAATTTTACCATTAGTGCCCGCAAATTTTAACTAAGAAATATTAATACAATTTTAATACAAGAGGATGGACTCAAGCGTGTACGTTCATTGATGGCTCCACACTAACTGACGATTCGTATAATGTCTTAAATTAAGCCCAGTTTGACGAAGGGTGCAGATTTTTGACAATGAAAACATTCTCATGTTGATATATTCTTTTATGGTTGACCTTGTTAATGTGTACACGTGAGCAGAAATTTCTTCCGCTGCATCGTCAAATATGTGGTCATTCAAATCTGGGAATAATTTACTGATTTGTTCAGAGTTCGACAACAATTCTCGTAGAATTTTAGAACAAAGTACTGCGGGAAATTGAGGTTCAATCGGCAAAAGACCTCCATTACAATTAATTGCTCGTCTGAAAAACTGTTCAGTTAAAAGCCCGATTTTGTAAACAGCATGACTAGGATAAATCAATCCACCACTACTTTTAATTTTTATCAATTGCAAAGCTTTTTGATAAGAAAGAAACTCGTCAGTATCATCGATGGATTTTTCTAAAAAATCGTCATTTGGGATGTCAATTTCGTCCCATACCATAGAAATTCGACAAACTTCGCACGTAATTCTCTTCCACAGTTTGCGAATTATCCAGCCGCATATGTAGGCAACGGCAGTTTTTGAAAACAAACTAAGCATGTCTGGTAACAAGAACTCCGGAAATGGCATATTTGTTGTCTCAGTAAACGATGCTTCATCTAATTGATATTTCCTAGCCACTCGCAAGATTACCATGTTGTCATAAACATCTGGATCATACCTATCTAGCTGAGCTTTTTTTCGCGCGCTTGAACTACACGTGAGAATTTTTGTTTCATCTTGCAATTTTGCATTTCCGTTACTTGCAACAATTTCATGATGAATGAGAAGCCTTTTATATGCAGATACAAATTGCATACATGTGGGATTAGAGCACCAACCACCACAAGATCTGATTGCACAAAAGAATAATTCCAAGTGATCTTGACTGAGTTTATAAGTAAGTAAATATTGAAGCTGAGAATTTTCGGGCTTTATATAATCGTCATAAATTTGCATTACGGCGCGGGAAGCAGAATACAGTCCTATAAATCCCATTTTGCGCCGCGTGTCAAATAATAATTTGCCTTCCGCGTTTTTCAAAGTAGAAATATAAAATAATAATTTTTCAATACGCGGCCGCCAAATATGCTCATTTTTTTGGGAAAGTGGAGCTTTGAATCCTTTGCCGTGCGGATTACGCGAATTCAAAAAATCAAATAAAATATCGATAGAACGAACAAATCGTATTGTGGCTTCACAGCCTTAGAATTCATCTGACTTACGATCATTCATACAAAACTCTAAAGCGTCTGCGACGCTACTACTAAGCGTCTGAACCGCAAGACATACTTTCATTTTCATTTTGAAATATCTTATATGCGTTAGTCTTAATTTATTTCTCAAGCGTAAGCCTTCAATTTCCTGCAAATGTGCCAATTGAGTGATAAATCTCCACTCAATTCTATCACCATTATCATCTAAGATGGTTTTCCAGTCGCCCAAAACATTACGAATCAATTTGAGCATATGACAAGCGTCAAACACAATGTAAACTTTTTCATTTGTTATGGGGTGAGGAAAAAAAGGTTCTACATTTTTAAGAGAAAAGTCAGCGCCTAAAATTTTCGCCATACTGGAATGTTCATTCATGCCATCGAAAGTTACAGACATTATATTCACTCCACACTCATGCAGTTTTATCGAAGCAGTTTGCACCAATCCTGCAGATGTTTCGGCTCGAATTCCATCGATGAGAAAGTAGCTAATGGGTAACTTCCAGCTGCCGTCGAGAGCTACAATCATAAAATCTAAAGCATTCTTGGCTTCTCGCAAATTGTCATCTTCTGCTAATTCAGCTCCAAAATCGATATGACCACTTACTTGTCCGTCTCTGCCCAACTGAGTTCCTTTTTTAATACCCATTTCGTCGAGCATCAACGAACAAAGTACGGATTTGCTGTTTCCACGCGCTTCTATAACTTTTAATTTTAAAGCTTCGAAGCTCTCGAAGGTGAAACCGGCTTCCCCATCGATGGAATTATACCACGCTCTAATTACACTCGATGCAGGCAAAGCAAGATTCATTTTTTCACGCACATACTTGTAGGCTTTAGGAGAATAAAAATGTAAAGTCAAAGCAAAACTACGCAAAGCTGCAGGGTATTGTGCTCGAGATATAGATGACTCACCATTTGCTAAAGCTCGTTGCCAAAGTTCCTTTATACCCTCGTCGGGGATGGAACTCAAACAACTGAGGCAAGTTTCGGAAACCATTCGATTGCTCTGAAGGTCATGAATAATGGCCTTCAAAGATGTCACTCTCCTTTGGAGACGCACGATTTGTCGATTTTTCAGTTTCATCGCGTAGTCCTTTTTCTTGGATGTGTCTTTGAGTTCGACAATCTTTTGGCGCATCGTTGACTCAGACATTTCGTAAGAATGGTCATGGTCTACACAAATTCTCCTTGATTTTCTCGTAGGCGAAGTAATCGGTGTCGAGTCAACACTTGATCTTCCTTCACCCAAAGAATTCGTGTCCATAATTGCATCTACAAACATAAAAAACAAGCATTACAAATCTATCTCATGTACTTCTGTAATGCAGAATTAACGAAAACTATACTGTACCATCCAAGACAATCTGAGAACCGTAATCAATCCTCGGTTCAAAATAAGTTTTGTATTCGCCCCCATTACTTGGCGCTCGCAGTATTTGCGTTTCGATCGCATCTAATTAAAGTAATGTATATAACATTGTGAATTCGTGTAAAAAATACATTAAATATCCAACCTTGATAAACTCATAATTTTACGTTGACTAGATACAGCATTGCTGTTTCCGGAGTGAAATATTGTTGGGATGCTGTTCTCCTTCAAGACGAGATATTTGCCTTTATTTTTCCGAAAACAGGATTCATTAAAATGGAGCGAACAGAGTAGACTATGAGTCGTTGGCTGCCAATTTTCCTGTCCTAGATTTTGGAGCCATTGACAAAGGAGCTCCGGTTTTGTCAACGGGAATCTAATTAATAGAAAACTTGCATGATTATCTTTTATTCTGGAGAGCTAGCAAGTATTTTTGAAGTATGATTATGGAAATAATGAGCTTACTTGAAAAAAGAGCGACGTGAGCTATACGTACGCTTCGCCTTGCAATATATACAACATGAAACTGGACTGTCAAATTTGACAGGTACGCTGCCTTTTTTTAACCGAACTGAGAATCCAGTTCTATCAAAACAGTTCTCCGAAAAATGATCAGAACACAATAAACTGTGCTTATTTGGAGCCCAATCTACAAGACCCATGTTTGCAGTCCATTGCTCCAAAGTGAACAAATCATTCAAAGGAAATCTAAAATAAATTTAACAATTATATGCATGCATATAACAAGAAAACAGAATGCAAGAAACACAGAATCCAGCATACGAACCCTGACAGAAATAAAAGATACAAAAAATACAACAAAATACATACAAATACAAAAAATGTGAAAAAATATGTGATTTGCAAAAAATGACTATAAAATACAAATAAAATACCTAAACGTGCGATAAAATACAAACAAATATAAACAGAATGTTGAAAAAATACAAGATTCAAAACATGCAAAAGACAATAGAAAAATACAAAAATTACTGTAAAAATTGTTTCAATTTTTTGCATTTCCGTATTTTTTTATAGTATTTCGTAGTGTTTTGTAGGCTGCTGATAGTTTTTTGAGTTTTTTGTAAGTAATTATTGTATTTTCTAGTATTTCTAAAACATTAGTATCGTCTGGTATTTTAGTAGTATCTGTATTTTCCATAGGCTGTTCGTAGTTTTTCGCAGTTTTTGTATTTTATCGTATTTTTTCTTATTTCTTAAACATTTGTATTTTTTGTATTTTTCTCATTTTTCAGTTTTTGCATTTCGTTGATTTTATTGTTGTTTTCCGTAGTTTTTTAATTTTTCCCACGTGAGAAAAGATCAAAATTCACATAATGACCTTGAAACATTTTCAAGGATTTCACGGCCATTATAATACAATGCGTGTAGGTATATATGCGAACATCGTGATCACTATATAATTATCAACAAACAGGTATTAAAGAATATACTTACTTGTGAAACGTACGTCCGGAATCTTTCACTTTTTCAATATGACAAAAAGAACAGCGTCCCATTTTATTAATGTCAATAAAACACCACGTATAATTACAATTAAAGTTTTGGCAAAATCACTTCGAATTATTTGATTCGACTTTACGCTGTTACTGCGCATGCCTGGGAAAAATCCCTACAAGATGGCGGACATTCAATTGGGTACAGCGATAGCAGCGCCATCAGCTATCCAGTGATATACATATCAGTGGTATCACCGCGTCAGTGGTTGAAGCGTGTACTGTTATCGCTCCGTGTTATCGTTTGTAAAGTTGACGTTTTTACGCATATGACAATTAGTAAACTACATATTTATACGTGGCGAAAAATTTTACGAAATATTCATAGCTGTTCTGCTTCTCGTTCGTAATTTAGATCATTATTTACTTCGAGTTCAAGTTTAACGTTTTTAACCCCATGCAGTTACGCGATTGGTTCCGATTAAGTGATTTGTCAATAAAAGATCAATAGATCGTTTGAAATCAGCGATATGTACGGGAATAAAGCCAACTCGGAAAAGTTTGGTTATTTTTGAAGATATTTTGACATGAGTACTGTCAGAAAAAAAGAACCAGTTATTACATCGAGTAGAATTTTGTTTTATTTACGATTAGAATAATTACGTGATGCAGGTGTATGATACGTGTTATTGGAATAGGTGAGCATGAAAAAATATCACGTGTAATTGCCCCGTTTTTTAGAGTTTGTTCAAAAATTGTGAAAATTGCAAATACTTCGCGAAAATCGTTAATTAGCTAATTAAAATCGCGGCGAAATAAAAATTGGTATTCTTTCGTATAAAACTCAATAATAAACTCAATAAAGCTCAATCCCTTGAGAATTCACCGATTAATTTCGCAGGAAGGAAAAATTGAAATGGTTGTTAATACTTCTCTGCGGGACATGTTTGCTCTACGCCACGAGAACTTCTATGCCGCTCCTCATGCCCGTGATAAGCACGAAGAAACAATGGGACAAAACCAACTCCGGGACAATCCTCTCCAGTTTCTTCTGGGGTTACACCCTCACGCAAATCATAAGCGGATATTGGAGCGATAAAAAAGGAGGAGAAAAGATCATCTGGATCGCTGCTCTCGGCTGGTCCATAACTACATTTTTCATGCCAAAAATCATCGATTACGAATCTCCCAATGCCAAATTTATAGTCATACTAAGTCGAACTGTAAATGGAGCATTTCAAGGTCCCACATAAAAACACGAATTAACTGTTTCCCGAAATGCACAATTTTGATTAAATTCGTATTTCGTTTTCCAGGGATGCATTTCCCGAGTGCAATCAGTTTGGTCAGCCAGCGATTACACGAATCCGAAAGAGCCTCGTTCTCCAGTCTTTTGATCTCGGGGTCCGCGTTGGGAACTTTGCTGACCGGGTCGTTGGGTTCTTACATTTTGGAAGAGTACAATTGGGAAATGGTTTTCTATTTTTTAGGTAATTGAATGATTTTAGAACCAGATTTCCCTGCGGTGCGTGAAACTTTACTTTTCCAGGATCGTTGAGCTTGATATGGACTGGGTATTTAATATTTTGTTCGATGTCTCTCAGTGATAACACAAGCAGTATTAAACAAGCGAAATATAGTCCGATATCGTTCACGAAACTCGTCAAGGAGCCGTCTTTTTGGTGAGATCCACGCCTTTTTCAGCTGCTGAAAAAGAAGAGAAATGAAAAGTTGAACTTCCAGGTCGTGCGTGATAGGCCATGCTTGCCAGAACAATTGTTTCTTCGTTTTACTTTCGTGGATGCCGACGTACTTTTACGAAACATTCCCAGAAACGAAGGTACGCAAACGGCTTATTTGAGGAAGCAATGATTTCACGTTTTTCATTTTCAGGGATGGATCGTGAACATGGTTCCTTGGTTGTTTTTGTTGCCATGCACAATCTTTGCCAAAGTGCTATCGGAGCATTTGCAGACGAAAGTAGGATATTCTGTGACGCGCACACGAAAGATTATTCAGACTATTTGTTTCGTAACGCAGGCCGTGAATTTATTATTCCTGGGTATAATAAATGGGTTTTTTTTCAGTTCCTTTTTTCCTCATTTTCTTCATTTTGCAGTTAACGCGACAACGCCGAACAGCGCCATCATATGCCTTAGTTTTATAATCGGAGCATCTGGATTCCACAGCAACGCCATTTTCGTGAATCCCTCGGATTTAGCTCCAAAACATTCCGGAAGTGTCTTTGGAGCCATGAACACGATCGGCGCTATTCCTGGTAAACACGCAAAAATTGCTGCTTTTTTTCCTTCCAATGACGAATTGATTTCTTGAATTACAGGATTTCTCGGCGTTTACTTGGCGGGCTACATTTTACACGTCACCCACAGTTGGACGGGAGTTTTCGTCAGCATTGCTCTGATTGATATTATTGGCTGCATAATATACTTAGTTTTTGGTACAGGCCAAGCCATAATTTGAGGTGAAACTTTGAAATTAACAATTTTTTTTCATACTCGTGTAATATAATCTGAGACATTAAACAAATGTGATTTCGTTCCACTTTTATAAAATTCTATCTACGTCAACATCTTCGACATGTAGGGACCGTCGAGTTCGTAGTTCATTTTTCTGTAATAATTCCGTGTGCCCACTCCTGTGAGAAGAAAACGGGCTCGATTAATAATATTGAAAATAAAAAATCAATTTTCATTAACTTTCATTGTATCAAACGATGTACCTGAAATTACTGAAATTTTTTCAGATCCATGTTCGTCTCGCGCGATCCTCTCAGCTTCTTCCATTAAAAGCATTCCAAAGCCCTGGTGTTGGAATTTGGTCGGGTCACGAGCATTAACCGGCACAACGCTTCCATAAACGTGAAGTTCTCTCACGATCGAACATTTCCCTTTCAGTTCGGGCCTACAAAACGTTTCAATATTTATTTACTGCGTAACATGGTGAATTTTATTTAATCATCCTTTCCAAATTTACCTAAAAGTTTCATTGGAACATTTTCTCAGCCTCAGCAGTCCGACCAGAATGTCTTGCAGCGGATCTTCGTAGGAAAGAAAAGTTTCCCAGCCATTATTGGCCACGTAATCGCGCCTTATGAGCTCCACTTCGTAAGGACTGACTTTGTGATGAATTTCTTGAATCCCCACCTCGCGAGTTCGAACATCTCGGCAATCCGTGCCCAAATCTTTCATTCGTTGCAGAGCCAACTCGCGCAAATTCCCATGCTCGACACCGGAACTGAAAAAGTTACATATTTTAGATTCTCAGGTTCGAGTACTCGATTCGATGTTACTTTGTTCACTAAACGAATCGCTAACCTGACGAGAGGCATAGGAATGTCTCTTTGAACTCTGTAAACTCGGGTCCACGGAGGAATGAGAGCCAGAATCCGAGCGATCAAATCAATCAGC
>JABFQM010004136.1:0-10108 GCA_022816865.1 Zelostemma sp. ZL-2020
GTCAAACAAATTTCCGTATTCCACGTTAGAGCATTTCAGCTGGAAACTTTATTTTCTCGATATTGACATCTATCATTTCTACAAACTGCAAAAAGAAAAGTGGAAAGGCGAGGAACAAAGAACATCGATCAGAAGCTCAAATTTAACGAGGAGATTTTTTGTCCCGAACTTGGAGCGCTTTCTTTAGCAATTCTGGCTTGGAAAAATTTAATGCTGAAATCGGAAATGAAAAAAGTATGAAACTCTGTTATACCTCATTAACGGCGCAGAGAAAGTTAATAAAACTTTAAAAATACATATTTCAACATTTCAAAAATCTGGGAGCAATTTATTGCGTTCTCTACTTTTGAAGACCATGCAATTTTGAATTTATTCATTTTTAAAACGACGTGAATAAAAGTTTATAAATTTGTACGGCAGTTGAGTGAGCTACAAATGAGCATAGTTTCGAAATTTCATATTATTTCTACGATGTATCTCAATGTAATAAATACTTGGAATTGATACAAATTTAATATTCATTGGGTCAAATTAGTATACTACATTTTATACGCTCTGTGAGATAAAACAACATTCAGTAGATTTACATTAAATTTCGAGTTATGTAAATAACTTATGTGAGAATTAATCTACCCCATTATGCAGTTGTAAAATTTAATTCAACTTTAATTCAGGAATGTTCCAAATAGAGATACGAAGTATGACGCATATTATTGCTCAAACAGAATTCAGTAAAATGTAGAATTAGATTTTAAGTAAGTATGGCGATGTATTGAAAACATTCGCTTCAAAGTAACGATATAATAATTGAATTGAAAATAATTAAAAATGCATGTTAACTTTAAGACACTGTTTTATGGAATTTAATAACAAATGTATATGAATTTTCAAAACTCGAGTATATTAATTTTAATATATTGAGTTCGTATTCTGCGTTGGATATCGCGGTAAAAATAAACGCAGGAATTTCCAACACACGCTCATAGAAAATTTGTTTTCGACCAGTGCAATTTTCCGTTGAATTTATATGCACGAAACCTTTTATTAAATTGAATAAAAATTCAAATTTAGTAGCAATTGATAAAATCTCCGCTCTTGCGAAATTTCGAAAGATTTCATCTTTATAAATATTACCTAATATTGAATTAAATATAATCGTAATGTAATCGTTAATTACATTCTAGTATAATATCTCTGAAACTGAATCAGTGATCATTATCAAATCTACTGAAAACTCTTAACTGTAATTAATCAGTGAATATATTCATTAATTATCAGTGGATTCTACTAATTTCGTTTTCAGAGAGTAGTGAATAGATTACAAATCCTACAGCCGGCTTATTTCATATTATCATTTGAGTTTTTAAAATTACACCCAAATTTCTATACTCAAATGTCTGAAACCAGGAGATTCGTTGATTCCGAAATCAATAATTTTTCATATCAAATATAATTTTTAGAATTTCCCTTCATTTCTCGTGATATCATTAAATTCTTTGAAAGCTGATAAAAAAGTGGAACGCTAGACATATTTAGCTGTATTATCAAATATTTCACAGTATCTGCAAATGTTAACTTATGCATAAACGTCCATGTTTCAATATTAACCCGATATCGAAAATTCCACCCTCCTCTTCAAACATCAATGTACATCAAGTTCTTTCGTTGAAAAACAAACTTTGCACACGTACACCAAAACTCGGGCAAACGAAGCGAATATGATACATCTGCTCCATCGAGCGACGAGGGAATAATTGTCTCGTCACCGCTGAGCTACGTGCGCGATATAAACGTTGGCACACACGCTCGAGCGTGGAGAAACGATAAGGGAAATTCCGACCAAAAGTCCGTAAAAGAAGGCAAAAAAACTTTTCGGACTTCGCGCGTGTATCCCCAGGGGGGTGGATCCTGCAGACTCGCAAACTCCACAAAGCAAGGCTCGAAATTCTTTGAGTCTGCCCGTCTTGAACGTCCCCATCGGGAAAAATCTTTTGCCGAGAGAGAAAACTGCATGGAAACGTCACGTGTCGTCGAGATCAAAAGCTCTTAATTTCGCCTCTCGAGCTTTCTCAACTTCTTTATCTTTATCGGTGCATAATGTTGCCTCAAAAGACTCCCGACTAGAATCACAATTTTTTGCTGAAGTAGCGAGATTCGTGCATTTCCAGACTGAATGAAACGTGCGAAAGTAGAAACTGTGGTGTATAATCTGACTCACTAAAATGTAATCGGATTTTCATCGGAAAAGCGGATGTTCCTCTTGTCTAGTCAGACGCGCAGTAGTAACTGTCGCGCTTAGTCAGACCAAACGAAAAGTGTGAAAGTAGGAACTGCCTCGTGTAATCAGACCAATAAAAATTCCTCTTTGTAAAAAGATTTCATGATTCTTTGTATTTTCACCGGAAAAGTTCCTTCTATTTCAATTGCTTCGGTGAAGTAGATATTTCCTCTGTAGTCGGGCGCGTGTTCGGTTGGATCGAGGCGGAATAATGACGGGAGTAGAAACTACCTTGTCTGGTCAAACTCGGAAGTAGAAAATTTAACGATCTTCTCGACACTCCCGGAGCGGGAACATTTTAATGAAAAAGTTCAAAGGTGGCTTTACAATTCAGCAACTTCCTAATTTCTATTTACATCTGATGATTCCAATATTTACGCGTAAGTTTTGGAATTAAGGCAAAGAAATCTCATTAAAAGAGAAAGAGAGAGGGACAGAGAGATCACTAAAGAGGTAAATGAACGAATCGAGAGAGTCTTTTGCTTGACTTTTCCGGACTTTGGAGATAAGTAATTTACATTCAAATCCGTAAGCCAATGAAATTGTGACGACTGGAAAATGCTCGCTCATCATCGCAAACAAATTGTTCGGCCTCGTTTTGCGCGGTATTGGAAGACGTGGATTCCCTCGACTCGTCTTCGTGCATTTCTCGCGAAACGTGATGAATAATAACATCGGCCATTAATTAAGGGGCAAAAAATGCTCTCAGACGAGTGAAAAATGAATCGCGGCATCGCCTGATCCAACGAGATAAGAGTAATTTACCGAACGGCCCGCTGGAATTGCTTCGCCGATTCAACAGTCGTATCGTTAAATATCGATTAATCCAAACGATTACTGCAATGGAATTGATATACAATTTTCCTACTTGCGCCGTACAAAATGTTCGCACAATTTTATTGCGCCGCTTTTTTCAGGCACGCTTTTCAATCGATAATATTGCCGAAAACATTTGCCTCGTTTTTATTCAGTACCCGCAGTATTTCAGAGTATAAAAGTTGAATTGTTTGGCTTTTTTATCGGGCTTACGAAACCATTATATTCTAAACCCAGCATATTTTTAAGTACTTCGACAAACAATGCAAACTCCCGGTAGTATTTTTATTCGTTCATCCCGAAATTTCATGAAATTTATTCGTAATTTTGTCGGAATATGATTGTAGTCTTTTTTTCTGTTGGGTAAAGGGACTAAAATCCTGAACAGCGGGATTAGTATATTTCGTACTTACCAGTTATGCACTTTCAAAGTAATTTAATTTCTGCGCGTATAAGATTCCGGTTCTTTTGCTACTTTGGTTCTCGCTGCTGTAATACGACGGAGATTCAAGCAGTTGTACATTTAAACGACCCGCTTCAGTAAATTCGCTCTTTTGAAAACCTTCATACACGCAACGGTTATTTTAATTGAAGCAAATCCCGGTCCCGGGCAAGTCTTTTATTGTTTTAGAAATATGGAAGAAGAAAACGTCCTCAAAACGTACGAACCCCTTTGACTAAGTCTTTAAAAACCAGAAAGTTTTCTTTCTACAGTTAATAATATGGAGCGCGTAATTGAAAGTCTACTAGTATTTGAAGGTGTAAATGTCTTTGACGCTTCGCAATTTCGTTTGAATTGGGATATGCTCTCATACAGTTCACGCGTGAAATACTTGGAAACATTTCACCTCTTCGCCAGGAGAATCTCTTGGCGTTTAAAAAATCCGATATTAATATTCACGATGAAATATTCAAAATTATGAAAGCCGAGATAGAGTGAAATTCATGGAAGCATTTGAAAATATTTGCTATGCTATGGAAAAATTCATGACAAGAATTAAAAACAGCTCTGAAGATTAAGCACTCTCATCTCTCCGCATTGCTTCATCTTAGAGTCCTCGTAAACTTTCTCCGCGGTGTAAAAAGACGCTTTTCAGTCAAGATCACGCTGTTTACCCGTCCGTTTTCCCATATTGCGTTTCGGGTACGCGACTTGAAAATTCCACTCTCTTCTTCCTGTTTCTGGCAGTGAATATCTTATCATAATAAAACCTCTTCCCACATGGACCAAAATATATATCCGGAGTTTTGACGTACGGTCGAATATTCGCAGCTGCGAATCCAAACTTTTCGCTTACATTTTTGATATCAGCGTTCGACTCTTCGGAATAAAATTTGCCGTACATCATTTGCGAGCTTGGATTAATCGCATTCATTAAAATAGAGTGCTAATTACGAGTTTTTGCGATAGGGATGTTGATAATTGTACAAAGAGCGTATTCAATTTATCTTCATACTTCAGTGGATGAGTAATTAAGTGTCAATAACGTTCTGTTTCAGATATACCGAACTTCGGCGAACCAATCGGGAACGTTACCGCAGCAAGTGGCAAAAAAGCTGTTCTATCGTGCACGATAAAAAAGCTGGGTAATTACAAGGTAAGCGTTATCTGATATTAAAACTCGATTAGTGGCCAGCGAGGAAAAAATTCAATCGTTATTTAATTTATTGCCAAGTGCACTCTCCATTATCCCCCAATATTTATCAGTCGTTACTTAAAAAATGTAACCCCACCGACTCGAAATTGCATTAATATCATAATCGACCCGGTGAAAGTACGCCTCAACTGTCTTCTCCATAAATTTTATTGAAATTTTTGACGAACGAACCGGACTACTCGGAAGCTAAAATATTCGCACTTTTCTCAACGTTTCTCTTAATTGACCACTCGAGAAAACAATTTGTATCTAATCGTTTTTTCAACGGGATTTGGGTTACAATTTTCGACGTATCATTTAGTGTTTCCGCGCCGAATGATTAGCGGTAAGAAAATGAAGTCTTTCATGCCTGTGATAACTCCGGTATCCACCCTTAATCCGTTTGAAGCTCGATACGGCTCTGGGAAATCGATGGGAAGTTTCGAATTTCGTGGGAGGCTTTTAATCGAGCTGCAGCGTTTCCAAATGCTTTGGGAAATCCGCTATTACTTCACACGTGAACGGCGAAGCGACTCCGATAAGCCAATTTGTATTGGCCATACGTAGATATCTGTTCGAGTAGCGAAAATATAAAACGATTTTTCGAAATAATCAACGTCGCTCCCCAACCACGCGTCGTCCGCCGAATAAAAAAAGAACCCACGAAAAATGCATGAATTCATTAGCTCCTTTTCAGTATTCCGAATAACGTGTTTATAATCCGGGAATTGTTCCTTTGTTTTCGCCCCAAAATAGAAGCAAAATATCATGAATTCCGAGCAGCGGCTTGTTCAACTGAAATTTCTCGGCCTGGGAAACAAGTGCGTGGATATAATAAAATGTAACGAAGGTAAATGCGACGTCAAAATGTCGACTTGATTGAACGATCCTGTCACTGGGACATGTAAATCAACAGAAGGGAGGCTCTTGATTAAAACGTTTCAAAAGCGTGGTTGGAAATTCGTGTAAATATCGCAGCTATTCCCTTTTTTTTCCAAAGCAAATAACCGGGTTAAGCGCGTAAAAGTTCTCGGGGCCCGGAGCTTACGGCGAGCGTCCGGGGTGCAAATTCGCATTTCCCTAAAGAGCTTAGACGGCGGCGGCAGCGGTGTGTTCGATTAAACACCCGCAACACCGGGAAAGTTTGCCCAGACGACTCTTGACCCAAGCATCTTCCGGGATCCTATTAGCACGTGTAATTTTCGTACCAAAACGGGATCCGGCAACCCTGGATTGTTGACAAACGGAGGAATAAAATAGCGCGGGCAACGAAAGGAAATCTCGAGCTGAAGGTAAAGAGATTTAATATGCTGTCCTAAAACGCGCATTCTGGGAACTCGACCCAAGTTCATCGACTGTGGCATCCACTCGGTATACTCGTCGGTGTAATATTTCGAGAGTCCCAGGGCCACGAATCTACGTTAGCGCTAAGAGATTACTCCTTCTTCCCCTCCTCCTCCGTTTCCGGTGTAATCATGGAAACAATCATTCTTCTCTCTCTTCCTCTTTCTCCCTCTCTCTTCCACCCCCACTAATTTGGCATCTCCGCGCTCATCCTTGCACTCTCCTTCCCCTTCTTTTTCGCCCCGCCTACCTCGGCTGACTTCCATCCCCGATCCAAGGGTTCGGAACAACCAGCTCCTGCAACCTGACCCACTTCATGCACAGCAATCACCGATTTGTCTGAATAAGCCCCGGGCAAGTATATTGCCCTGGGGAAACACCACTCTGCCACTGACTAAACATCGATGGTTAATGGGAAAGGCAAAGCCAGAATCGTTACGCGACTTGATAATGCACATATCAACGTATAACCAACGAGAGCGCCCGTGTTTGTCGGGATATTGACGACAATTGATAATCAACCTCAAGAACCAGTGAGCCGGTCACTCGCTTTTTATCCTCTCTCTATCTGCGCTCCGATTGCGGGGAGGTATTTTGACACGGACCCAGTTAAAGCCCTCGGACCGGAGTAACGTTTGATACAGTGACGAATCAACCGCAAGCATTCCGTTGATATCGATTGAAATTTTCGATTAATTTTCGTCGATATCGAAGTCACAATTGTCTTTTTAATTGCGGTAACTGAAGCTTTCCGTTGAATCAACGTTCACGTTTCGAGCAGCGTAAATTGAATTTTGTTTTTAGTCCTATTTTTCTCCCTAAAGTGCGATCATGCGATGCGGCAAAGTTGCTGAAGCAGCGAGCAATTTCGCTCGCGTACGAGCTCATTAACCCCTGCTAATTACGAGTAATCCTTACTACAGAACGTCAAGTTTTAACTGCGTTCAATTTTCAAATTTTCCAACGTTAAAAATCGTCACGGCTCTCGCGAAATACGAAAAGATAATGACGTATTCGCCATGAAAAATGAGTCACGAAGCAACGTAATGCGTATAACACGGGGCAAAAGACTATTCAGCGCGATTACGGTGTCGTTTATTCGGCATGTAGTCGCAGTTAGAAGCAGTTTTTCTCTCGAATGGATCTCGATCCAGCGCGGCTCGTAGAGCACGTATTGTTCGACGGAATACGACAGATTTTAGCGTAAATGTCCCGTCGCCGCCAAGAGTTTCAGCGCCGAGATGGTACGGGGAGAGGAAAGAGGAATGAAAATAAAAAGAAACGAAAAAGAAATAGCTCGAAACGCTCGTCGTCTCCTTCGACTGCTGGCACTCCGTAACTCGGGGCATTGTTTGTTCCATCCCAAGTCGCATACGGTCTTTGTTTCCCAATCGGCGTATCGATTTTCCGAATTTGCAATTGCCGGGAGGGGGATTTTTCACCGCGCGACGTAATGAAATAAAAAGAAAATCCCCGGTGCCCAGTCGATCGTAAAATTTGCGAAAAAGCGAGAATGACTTTTTCCCATTTCCGACAGGTGGGATGGCTACGCCTCGGGGATCAGACGATACTGTCGATGGGCGACAAAATGGTAATTCAATCGACCCGATTCTCGGTGGACATCGAGTACGTCAAGACGAAGAATCAAAGCCGCTGGCAGGACGAGGTTTCGACGTGGAGTTTGCAAATACACTCGCTAAAGGAAGCTGACAGAGGCTGCTACATGTGCCAATTGAACACGAGTCCTATGCTGAGCCAAGTGGGCTGCGTCGACGTTCTGGGTAGGCTTAATTGCGCGTCACGCATTCCCCCGACATTCCGCATTTCTGCACGCATGCACCGCGCTCTATAAGCTGTTCGATTTCGCACCCCGAAATTAATGGGACGCTGTTACTTCTCACAAAGAAACATTACGGTTAATGAAACGGAGTCCTAACGACGAATTTACCTTCGGGTCAAATGTTAGCTTGATCGGGACTGGCTAGTTCTATGTTCATTTTCGATTGTTTGCGGATGAAGCTAGTTTTTTATTATTATATTATTGCATGTTTTTCATATTTTTCCGTGACGTTTTATGGATGGAAGAAACATCAATCTATTTCTTTTATGGGAACTGTCTTCGGCTTTTCCAGATTTTCCAGTTTTCCAGGTTGTCTGGCAACCCTGTCTGGAAAAATGGGAAAATATACTTTTCGTAATTTATGAATTCTTCCGGAAATTGAAGAAGAATTTTTTAATTTATTCGTTGATGAATATTGCATTTTTGTTATAATGGGATGAACACGATTATTAAAAAATGTAAAAATATGTTTGCCGTAATTCGCGAATGAAGTTTGTCTAAGTAAATGCCATTTATCGAGAAAAAAAGATGACAAATTCGTCAGAAAACACGAATAAATTTCGATAGTTTCCGACCTTTAAATTTTAAAATCAAATTCCTCAAATAAATATTAATATGTTTCGAGCAAACGATATCGATCGGGATTAAACGAAAGTAGCAGAAGAAACACGATGATTGTACGGTAAATATTAAAGCGGGCGAAGAGGTAGCGTCAGTAATTTGCGACTTTCGTAACAAAGAGTCGCGGAAATAATTAAAATAAAAGCAGGGGAGCATCGCGGCGCCTGCATTGTTAGGCCGGGAAAAACTGGCGACAAACTACATTGTGCAAGACTCGCAGCCGAACATTTAGGATTTATTATTTTCGAGGCGTTTCATTTGGAGGCGTTTCAATGAACGGGAAAGGACATCCCGGAGCAGGAAAATCCTTCTCCGCCCCCTCGTTATTAGCACTTCGCTCCTTTGGGTTATTCCTTGCCCGTTTTGCTCGCTCTCTCATAGCGTTTCTTGTATTTGCAGTCTCCCCTGATATACTGGCTAACGGAACTTCGGCGGGCGAGGTTTCCGTTGCGGAAGGAGAAAATGCGACGCTGGCTTGTAAGACTTCAGGAAGACCTGGGCCTCGGGTACAAACTTTAAGTTTAATTTCATCTTTTCTACGTTTTCAATCAATTACATTCGTAAACAATTTTAATTAATTCACTAACACCAATTGCTTAGATCCAATGGCGGCAGGAGAAAAATAAACCCATCCTCACGAGGGTGTTGTACGACAAACTTCAACCAGGTAAAAAACTTTTTCCCTCCCATCGTTTACAAACCGCTTATTGGTTTTTTTAAGTAGAATTTCGTACTAAATGGATGGTATCGTTTTATTTGGAGCTCTTACAATGCGACGTTTGTTTGGATGTCATATTGCGCTCCGAAAAATTTTCTCTCGCTGTTTCACTTGCATGATGAAGTGGCGTCGCGAGACCTCGCGAATTTATTTCCCCCGCAGTTTTTTTCATGAAAAAACACTCCGCGGTTTCATTCCTGTCGATTTTTCATAAACGTGTTCCTAAACAAGAATGTTGGAGCGTTTTTCTATTCCAATAGTCAAACTTTTCACCACGGACAAATTACAGTAACTTTATGTTCACACGTTCAAAGTTGTTGGAAAGAAAATTTGCTTATGCTTTGTTGAATTAATTTATTAAAAGCGTTTAAAAAAAAAATGTTCTAAATTCGTGTATTGGTTCAAACGTTTAAAATTGCGCCGGAAAAAGTTATCCTTTATTGAATAAAAACAATAATCACAAATCATCATGATTTCACCTTTTATTGTTTGTTTTTCCTACACAGTACTCAATTCCTTTCGAACTTTTAATCTTTTTTTTACGTTAAATATTTAAAGCAGTCGATTAAATAACATTTATAAATTATTTATCGGGCGTTCCACGCCAAGTCGGCCACTTTTTTAGGTGACCCCTTTTGATTTGGCTGAAAATTTTATATGTTATAGAGCAAAAGACGTATTCATGATTTTTTTGAGATTTTTTCGATGACTTTCTCAAAATATAAGTTTTTATCGAAAAACCAGGTTTTTTTTTTGAAGCGCTCATAACTTTTCGAAAAATCCACCAAATGAGTCGTTTCTTTTCCTAAATTGCTTGTTTTCGAATGCTTTTCGAATTAAAATTTTCTTTTAAC
>JABFQM010004137.1:0-10109 GCA_022816865.1 Zelostemma sp. ZL-2020
GAGGGGTGGTGGGTGTGATGTGGGCTGGGAGGATGTGGAGTATGGTACGCGTGTGTTTTTTAACGAGTGCGCGACCCAGGGGATCGTCACTCTTGCCCCACACGTGGGTGTTTCGGGGTAGTGATTGGCAGGCAGGGGCGGTTCGCGGGGGGTTTTGGCCGGGCAGGTAAAGAAGGAATAAGCGCGATGCGCGGGGCGTTTTTGTTTGGCCTCCCCCCCTCTCCCCCCCCCCCCCGTTAGTCGTCATCTTTATTACGTGCCTCGGACGCGTAGATAAGGACTATCGATGCTCGTGTACCTCGCGGAAGCTCCGGGAATCGCTGGCTTCCATCTCGTCTGGGGAAAAAGTTCCTACGCCCCGCTGATGTTGCCGCTTTTTTCGAGAGACGAGCGATACGAGTCTTCCCTACTCGGGATTATTTCCGAGGGTTTTTGCCCACGCTTGGAAGAGGAATTAAAGCCGCCGCGCGACGTTTGGCGAAAAACAAAGTGCTCCTCCTTTTTCCTTTTTTCATCGTCGCTCGCAATTTTCGGAGGCGCGATTTTTATCTCGCGAAAAGAAAGAGCGAATGTTTGAAATAATGATACCTATTTTAACCTCGACGAGACGATTGAAAAAGAGTGAAAAAAAAAAGAAAAAAGTTTTTAGAAACTTCCCAATCAGTGCCGGAGAAAAACTTTTCGGGGCCGTCGATCGGCTCCGCGACTTGCCCGGGAAGAAAAAAGAAAAGGAAGAAGCGTTGGTCCATTGGCAATTTATTCTCCGTGTCGATATCCAATCAATTTTTACGAGTATTAAAATTCGCGCGCGAGAAAAAAGGGCAAAATGTGACGATTAAACGGACAAGAAGGACAGAGCGGGATAAATGAAATATTCCACGGGGCGAGACGTGGTCTTTTTCTTTCCCTCCCCGTAAATCATTGCCAAGTGCCTCGGCGCGGGCAAAGGTTTGCGAAAATATAAAAATCAAGGCCACGCCGTGGCCGAGTGTGTGCCCTTGCGGTCTTCTCACGAGAAAGGCGGCAAGAGGAAAGAGGGGAAATTAAATTATGGCGACAATTAATTCGAGCACATAGCCGTATCCGGCTGCGTCGTCGCCACTCCGAAACAGCCAAAGTGATCGGCGTCAGCGGGACCTCAACTACATCATGTTCGTTAAACGAATAACAAGTCTTCTCGTACTTTGAGTAATCCATTTTCCATTCCATTCAACGAAGTGAGCGCGATTGCAAACATCGTTATTTGCGTTGCACTTACATTTTTCTTCAGAAATACCCGACTCTTCCAGATTTTCCAACCCGGAAATGTGATTTTCCCCGGACCATAAACACTATAAAATCAGGCTTTGTTACATAGTGACGATAATTTTCTGAAACTTCGAAACACCATTTTAAAGGAATCAATTATCATTTATTTCGTTATTTTTCCTGAACCATAAATACTAGAAAATCTTGATACGCCATTTTCAATTAATAAATTTATTGGACTAAATTTTATTATTTCATTAACCTCGATTTTTCCTGGTTTTCCAGCTCGAAAATGTAATTTTTCTGGGACCATCAACACCAGAAAATCAGACAAAAATTCAACTAAATGAACTAATAATAATTAATGTGATTATGTTATTTCTGATTTCCCACTATACCTATTATGAAAGGCAAACAATAATTCATTATTTACGTTCATAAACCAACAATAAATCGCCAAAGGTTCTCCTCGAATCATACAACTATCGCAGAAACAAATGTCAAAACTGCCGGCGCGTTGAATTGTTCGTAGAATCGAGGAATGAAATGACAACGAGAACTTTTTCTTCGGACGCATACCGAACAAGAAGCGCGAGGCAGCGAGAAGAGCCGATCGTATCGGCGCGTTTACAAACGCGTCGAAATGCAAATTAGCGAGTGTTGTCGCTAATACGTCGCTGCCGAGGGAGCAATGCGCCGGCCACGCGGCGCTCAAGACCAGTAATTATACGAGTCCTTCGCTACGAAACCACTCCGGAGACTTGACGTTTTTGAAATGCATTTAACGACGCTGAATTGCCAAGCTCGCTGACCAATTAGCGTTCCCTATCTGGCGCCGTAATCGCTCACAAATTTCCAGCGCCTAATTCGGAATAAATGCCTCGAAAATTGCGCCAACCGAGCAAATCGAAAGTATCTTTCACCCGGGTGATTGTAATGTTCGCACGATCGAGCGTGCTCGTTAGCCATGGACCCACGTGGGTCGCCGATGTCATCGCTCGTGACCACCTTTTCTCCCAAACTCGAAACCGTTACATTTCTTGACCAGCGCTTTTCAAGGATTGCCACTTTTTTATTTCCATGCGGGATTCCTGGATTTTTCCAACTTTTCCAACTCGAAATGCGCTTTTTCCTATTTTTAGTGGCCATTTCTTTGCAATCCTTGGTATTTTTGCGATTCTTGAGTTTTTGGGATTAAAAAATCTCATCAAATGATTTTGTTATGAAAATGCATCACTTTTTGAGGTTTTCCAGCTCGAAATGTAATTTTATCTTGACCGTACAAATTTTAAAATCAGACTTTGCTAATTACAAAATGATTTTCTATGCAACATTGATTTTATAAAAATGCAATTTTATAAAAAAGTACAAAAAATTATTAAAAAATGGAAAAAACAATGAAGAGTATAAAAAACCGAGATAAAATGTTTACAGTTTTTTAAATAATATGGTGTTTGTAATTTTTTGTTATTTTCTCTATTTATTTGCAGTTTTTCGGGATTTTTCGTAATTTTTCCAGTTTTCCAGGTCGGCATTCGAATCCTCGACTTTCTTCGATTGTAAAACACTCGATTTCAACATAAAAAGAAATCCCCAACTTCTTCATTTTCCCCGATTTTTCCAGGTTACGAAACAAGCCTGTTTTTTTATTTCAAAAATCCTACATCGAATTTACATTGATTATGTAACTAATAAACAAATAATTCCTCAACTGCACTTTGTTCGAAATCTCAAACAAACGACCCTCGTACTCCTCATTGTACACGAAGCTTATTGAGAAAGATCTTTTGCTCGTACGCTTATCGAGTGCATCGGTTACAGCGATGACCCAAATGCAGATTTCGCAATCTTCGCCGACCTCCAAACGACTGACAAAAAGTTTCGCCTCTGAAATCCGAACTTTCTTCCCGCGGAGTGGAATAATAAAACAAGCCACGAAAGCACGACTTTTTTTTCCTCGCGATCGAAGATATCGAAACAACGCCGAGCGATAAACGCGGGAATGCGGAAGAACGTTCGAGTCGCCGCTGCCAGTTACTTCGACGCTCTCGCGGTGAAATCGATGCGAAAATGGCTACTCCTATGAAGCTTAGCGGTGTCTCGATTCTTCGCTCTCGCTGGATTTCCGCCTCCTTTCTTCCCGCCAAGCAAGAACCGTGACACGTTCGAACGCACGAAAGCCGCTGTCACTGCTGCTCCGCGCGTTTCAATTAAACGCTGACATTCCCCGTAATTATCGGCAACGAGGAAGGATCGCTTTCGAAAATATACTTTTGTATTTAGCAGCGATCGTAAAAATCATCTTGACGGCGAAAGCATTACACTTTTAAAAGCCTGTCCGCGATTAAAGACGATCTCAAGCGTTATAAAATCAGCTTTGATTATACCGATTTCACCGGGTCGTTCGTGTTGCGTTCGAGGAGAACTTTAACAGTCTATAGAAGAGCTTATAAATGTCCCGTGACCGTAAGAGCCTATAACCCGCGCTAATGATTCTATTCCGAGTATCAAAGCGCTTTACGCGCTTTCCAATCTTCGCATGTTGATCGCCCGGCACGAGCGATCGATACATTCGAGCAAATTGAATGCATTTTCGTTTCATCTTCGGGAATAATATCACTGTAATGAACGAATCTCTCGGTGCATTGGTTCGTGACGAGCGCATCCACATGCGACGGAAGGAAAGTGGTCGTAGCCCTCTCGAAAGTGGGCCAATGGCCTGGTAGTAAACCCAGATTATTAGCAGCGCACGGCACGTTCGTCGCCGAGTCCTCGTCGAATCGAGCAAAGAAAGGCGAAACAAGCAACGCCGATGATTATTCATTCGAAACTTTCTTCCATCAAAGGACTTATTAAGAACCGTTACGAGTCTGCGTCGTTAAAAAACAACAGCCCTCTTTGCCAATTGTCACCTGCTTTCTAATTGGCGAAAAAAGTTTAACGATCGACGATCTGTTGCGAAAAAATTAATTATAGGTTCGATCGAATCGTTTCGAACACTCGCGATTTATTCAATTCAAAACTTGGATTTTCCATCGTGATAAAATCATCAAGTCCTAAAAATCGTGATAAAAATTGCAAGAAATTACAAAATTTCACGTACGATGTTTTTCAAGTTATTTCTGTTATTTTCCAACGTTTCATTCGTAGCACATAAAAATGCGTTACTTGAAAAGATAATCATGTTTAATTGCACTTTATTCCGAGCGTATCAAAAGCAGGACTTTCGTCGATCGCAAAAAAGTGCATCGTTCATCATGCAATAAATAACGCGAATGTTTTTCCTCGAGTGTAGGAAACGGAGAGAGAACTCCTCTCTTTGTCATTCGTCGACTCGAGAAAGCGGACCAGCCGAGAAAAGCCAGCAAGCAATTTAACAGCGCTTAAACTCGCGCGTAACCGCCGCACAATATCGTCGTATCAACAGGATGCAATATCGTCATCGTTGGATCGTTCGAAGGCGCGGAGGCGGGCAGAAACTATTCCAAATAAGTTTACTACCTGGGTTATTGGCCTCGGTTGAACTTAACGGTAGGCAACAACTGCACAAGAGCGATTGTGACATCGTTGCACTCGAAGTAACTGATGAATGTAGCGCTAACAACACGACGCTCGATCGCGAACGGATGAGATAAATTCGCTCTCGCAGGTTCGAACTTGACGCGAGCCGCGGCCGAGGATTTCGCGTCATTCGCGCAATTTCCGCGAAGGCCGAGACGCGAATCGAGATAGGAAGAGATAGAATCGAGGATGACCGACCGGCCTGCCTGTCTCTCAAGCATGTGGACAATGAGACTATTGTTAGCGCGTATAACGCCTCGGTCCCTTGACCTTTATCGGCCCGAGACCTCTTTATCCCATCTACCGATACCTTCGCTCCGGCTTTTGTTTCTTACTTACTTCCCATGTTCTCGATTCGATCGAGCATTCGTTAAAACAGCTATACTCGTTCGCGTTCATACCAATCATTTCTCCGAGTTCTGCCACGAATTCCACGATCATTTTTGTTAGGCTGTTTCGATTTCTACAAGCATTTTTCCGACTTTTCCTGCTTCTCCAGATTGGCTAATCGGGCTTTTATGACGCTGTAACAATCATCTCTATAACTTGCTACGAATTTTTGCAAGAAACTTAAAAAATAATGAAACATGACACTAAACTATTAAAAAACAAAAGCCGACAAAAACGTATGTATTATTTTTCTGCAACAATTGTTTATAATTGCTCGATAATTTTTTTCACAGCGTTTTTTACGACGAAAAGTTCAGCAATTAACTCAATTGTGAAAAAAACCTCCAACAACCCTTAATTAGACGACAATCTCTCCTTCCGCGTATTAATTTCACGTTCTCAAAAGCGGGGAATTCTTCGGGAAGTAAATGGCGTTTCTCTCGCGCCTCGAGTTGATCATTATCCCACCAGGTTTTCTCATTTAAGCCATCCCCGCCCGGGACGTGCCTTTTTCTTAAAAGTTTTTCCAGCCTTTCTTTCCCTCCCCGGAATCTTCGTCAAAGTTCCTCGCCGCGATAAATAACTTATCAGCTATGAAAATTCAATGGACGTGACTAATGGCGAGCTTCGTCGTCAGCTAATCGATAAAGAAAAATCATACGTACGTACGATCGCTAATCCGGCATGAAATTCAAGTGCGCAAAAACGAATAAAATCTCGGTCGCCGGAATTTCCGAGTCACGAACACGCCGATTAAAAGCCGAGAGTCCTTGAATACAAAATGTATGCCCCGCTCAGAACTCTTAACAAACGAAGAATAATCGAATCGTATCGATAAAAAAAATAATTACTTTCATTTCTTAGTTGATAAAACTATAGTTTCCAAAACAAAAAGGCTTCCTTGACATCTTTTCCGTGTTTATATCATCAAACGAAAATAGAATAGAGAAAACCCGATTATTTTCCAAACGTAATTGTCATAATTTCTATTTACAATTCAACAATAAATAACCGTTTTTGCCTAAACTCCGGACGTTTAAACATCGATAAAGGAAGGTTGAAAAAACTCGTTATTTCTCGTGTCGGAGCGCGATTGAAGCGAAAGAAGCGCGAAATATTCGTACAACTGTATAATTGTCATGATAAACGAGGCCGTTTTCCGGAGGACGAAGGCGACGAAGCGAGTAATGAGCGCGTCGGAAGCAGCCAAAACCAGAAAGAACGAAACGCAGAAGTGGAAAGTATAACAGAATTAAAGTAACGGGGAACGCGGAGAATGACAATTACGACGATAATGGGAGAAAAATTGAAGATCGCGTGGAAAAAGCGAGCCGGTTGATCGAACAATTCCGTGTGCACGCGCCAGATCGATTATTTCTCGCTGCGCATCATTCAACGGCGGGAACAATCGATCTACTTTCGTGGGTTTTACTATACGTTTCCCCGTGTCAGCGTTCGCGTTAATAAACCGTATATCACGCTTTAATTGATTGCATTATTACTCCTCGTCGCTCCACGCTCGCAGGAAACGCGGCTCTGATTTCGAACCTCGCCCATGGAAAATTCAACCCCGAGTATTGCGCAAATTCATCATCCGATTTCCGCGCGTTCAATTTCCAGTCTTGCCACTTCCATTTTCCGACTTTTCCGCGTAAAGAAAATTATGGAAATACACAACAGCATTTGCCGTATTTTTTCCGGATGACAAAAGTATCGCAAATACGAGAAAATAATTTGCCCTAATTCACCATTTTTTCAACTTTGCAGTAACGAAAAGGGGAATTACATTTTCCGAAAGCGTAATTGGTCGGAGCCATTAGCTGCGTTCGTCGACTGTATCATCAACGCGAGCGGAATAATATTCCGGAATAATAAAGCGATGGGAAATATAAGTAACGAGCGAAGACAAGGTGTCATTACGGCGTACGTGGCGCGCGAGTCGAGTCTTCCGAAAGGTGTCATCACGCCACATTACTGTACAAGCTAATCACGCGAAGCAATAATGGGGAAAGTGAAGAGCAACGAGTCGAAACTGCAATTGCAAGTGATGACGCGGGGAAGGAAACGGGAGAGACGATTCGCGATGGAGGGCGCGCGGTAACGGTAAAACTCAAAAAGCCATAGGTAATGCAATTGAACGGCAGCGGGTCGGCGACGATAACGGCGTAGATATCCACTATTGCGCAGCGGGCGAACACGATCAATAGTGCCACTCGCGTATCAGCCGCTCGTCCAATTCTCACCGATACGCCGGGCCGTTGCATTCTACATTGTTAATATGAATCGCCACCCCTTAAAGTAGTACAACTTCCACGGTAATCAGAACTATCTTTTCAACAACATCGTAATGATATCTTATAAAATTACTCGCATTTATCCAGAAACCAAATTTCCATTTTTTTTATTTTTCGAGATTTTTCAGTCGGAAAATGTAATTTTTTCCTGACTTTAAGCCCCAGAAAATCACAGATCATTTTTTGAACTCAATATGACCAAGCAAATGGAGATGCAATTTTGGGAGATATTTAAATAAACATCGTCACAAAATTTTAAGCAACATTACGACATTCTACGGGAGAATATGAATTGTTTGACAAAAATTATAAAAAAATGTAAAATATTACAAATTATTACAAATGAAAAAACTACTGCAATAAATTTGCTGCTTTTCATTCTCTCTAATTTTTTTGTAGTTACTTGTGAAATTCGTAATTTTTGAAAGAAAAATTGAATTCCTGTTACGTTTAAAAATTCGTTTGTAATTTCTTGTAATGCCTCGACTTTTCCAAGTTTTCCAGGCCACAAATATTACATTTTCCTGACCAAAACCAGTAAAAAATCAGGCTTCGTTAAAAAAAGTCAAAGCCAAAGCCGCAAATTACTAAGCAACAATTCGAAATTTCAAAAACAAAACCTAAAAAAATCTTTGGAAAATTCCGAAACTACAAAAAAAGGTCTAAAAACCAGCGATAAATTTCTACCATTTCTACATTCATAAAGCGAATAAATTTCTTCCAATTTCTCGAGATTTTCGTCCAAAAAAAAAATCCCGACTTTTCCAAGTCGTGTGGCAACCTTGCATCTTTGAAACGTATTCGCGCGAAACGCTTGGAATGTTTAATCGACTATCGAATTCTAAAAATAGAGAGTCGGACTAGAAAACACTATCGCAAACGTCGAAAAATACTCGAGCACAAAAGAACGTTGAAAATCGTTCCACGTGGCTTTTACGATTTTCGCAATCATCATTTCAAGGTCATACGTACTTCGCATCGATTATATACGTAAATTCCAAAAGCTCATTAACTCGGCCCTCTTTTTTCCCCGTAAAAAATGCTCCTTTTGCTTAATCAAATCCGAGTACTTTTTACGCGCTACATAAATATGTCCCCTGACTACTCGATAAAAAATGCCTCTCCGGCTTTCAAATAACCGTTCAAGGTCGCTCTCGAAATAACACGCCGTTTGAGAATCGAATAAACGTCGGGGAGCAAAAAACCTGCCGAGTTATATCTTCAATTAAGCGGTATTAATGCGCCTGATGAAAGATACGATTGTACATTATCTCCCGATTTTATCGCCCGTTTTATACCGAGTTATTAATAAAAAAATCTCCTCGGAACAAAGTCCCGCATCCCTCATCGACGCGAACAATAAAAGCGATCCTCGTTCGTACATTTTCCACGAAAGAAAATTGATCGGGAAAAGAGAGAAAAGAAATACATTTTCCCCCCTGAAACACGGACAAAACGGCGGTAAATCACGTTCCCGTGGGAAAATGTGACATCATTACTGAATAGACGTGTTCGTCTTCGCGAAGCACAGAAGAGAAATCCACGTGTGGTCCGAGGTCGCGAAGGAGGTCACGGAATTCGGCTCGTTTGTCGCGCGGTGCGACAACTTATCGAACATAGAACACGATTAATTATCTCCCGTGTTTACGTAATCGTTGGATACACACTCGCGCAGCCGGTCGGCTCGATTACGCAACGAGCCCCATCTCCCGACTCGATCATCCAAGAACCCAAGCCTCGAAAATTATCCTTGAGCGTTTTCGCCGTGAGATTTCTCCCGGCTCGAGAAGAGAGAAAAGAAACAAAATATATGTCGCCTTTCGACGCGTGTAATACAATATACCGATTGATATCTTTCCACTCGAGTCCCTTCGCTTGTAAACAACGCCGGCTTGGACTGCCGCTTTTTTCTCCATCATCCAAGATCATAATTTCTCGGCGACGTTCTTTTTCCCGTTTTTTACAACTAATCGAGCGCCTTGCGCAATTATTTCTCGACGAACCCAAGTTTTTCCATCGAATCCGCTCCGTTCGCGCTCAATTTCGAAAACGACGATGAAATAGAAAGGAATACAAATGCCGTCTCTCATGAAAGATTCCAGAAAAATTGCACAGACGTTTGTCCAGCTCGAGCATTACTGGATTCATGGGATATTCATCGAATATTGAAAGCGGATTCGTCACGGATTCAGCTCGCTTTCTTGACGAAAAAAAAGTCCCTCGAAACGGTAAGTAAACAATGAAAAAGCCAGCAATAAGATGAATGTCCCAATTAGGAATCGCACCTTTCTTCAAAGTTAACAAAAGGCGTAATAATGAATGCAATTTTTCACCTTCTAAATTAAACGAACTGGGTTAATATGTGTTTTCAACGATGTTTCGGAATTAAAAATAAGTAGCAAAGAAAACATCGTGGGTGTCCACAATGAGGTCGGAAAATCTCGTGTTTCTATTGTGGTCAGGTTAAAAAACAGTAATATTTTTCCCTTTTTTCACGACCTAACCTCATGCACAACGATGTCCATAATAAATTCATCAACTCGCATTACGATTCACGTAATACTTCAAAAACAATAATAAAAATAACGTCAAGGAAGAAGATTTCTCAATACCTTA
>JABFQM010004138.1:0-10101 GCA_022816865.1 Zelostemma sp. ZL-2020
TGGGAAGGACACGAAGACGAATTTCAAGAGGTGTATCATTGAATGGTGCAATTATACTTGACTCACCGTTATTCTTTTATTTTACGTTGGATAATATACAAAAATACTTCGTTACGTAAAGCTTCCTAAAACGCACTTTGTAAAAAATTTGATCAAAGTTGTGTCCGCATATATAAAATTTGATCAAATATCATTTAAAAAATCAAATGCATTAAATTTAATCAAATTGTATGCCAATTTTATGCAAGATTCATGCAAATCTTCGATTTATTTTTGTAGTCTACGTTAAGTCACGTATTTTTCATTCAAAAATCATTTTTTTGGAACTGTTGAACATGTTAAAGAGCTCAAAATACATGATTGTTGAAAGAAGAAACGTAAATTAACGAATCCTACATCAATAAATAGAAGATTCGCATGGAAATCGATCAAGATTTTTGCAAATGATTCAATGGAATGATTGGATTAAAGTTGATGTAAGTATGCGGACACAACCTTCATCAATATTTGTCCTCTGATGTTTGTTAATTACATAGATGATTTTCGGAAGTTAAGAACATTGAATTGCACAACAACTCGTGTTGATATAACTCTATTCTTTCAATGTCCATAAGATCGAATGATTGCACAACAGTTTCCTGTCACGAATCATTTTGCGACGCTATTCAACATTTTAACATAAGGCAAACAGTTGTTAACACGGATATACCTGATGAAATGCGTAATATCTCTCGGTGAGAAAACAGAGAGAGAGAGAAAAGAAATTAGAGCTCTATCCAAACCAATCTAAATATATGAAACCCGAATTCCTACAATATCAAGCGGTTTTCTTTCTCTTTCCAAAAGAGAAAGAAAAGGAGTCGAGAGAAAAAGCTTCTGGAATTGGAAGTGAAAGAAGGAAGCGTTTGGAAGGATGAATGAAATAAAGAAATCGTTAAGAATAAAAAGTAGGAACTGGGAGCGTTTGAAAAAAACTAGGCAACAACAAATTATGCATATGATCAATAAAAGTTACAGTAGTTGTTATTGTCATTCCGTTTCACGGTATTGTACACAATAAAATAAAATTCGTTGAACAAAATTGTTTCGGTTATTATTTGAAAACAAAATTTTCATAACGATTCTTCACAACACTTCAAGAAAAATTGTTTCTTATAATGACTATTTCAAATTTTGCATCAGTTTTAGGTATAACTGAATCGTCTAACGAAATTAACAATCGCCTTTTTATAAAGTGACGATGGTCAAACTAAATTGACGATCTTTGATCGGAATCTACAATTGCCAATCGCGCAAAAGACGATCTTTAAATTTGATTATTGTTAATTTATAAATAGGCGATCGTCAATATTTTTTGACGATATTTTCTCATGTGCTGAAAGATCGGACGCGTAATATGTGAAGATTGCAAGATGATGAATTTCGCGAGGTGCATACATTAAATTGTACAGTTATACTCGAACTGCTGTTATTTTACTATCTTAATGTTGCATAATTTAGGAGAATTGTTCGTTACGAAAAGGTGTTGTATAATCATCCGCTATGAAACCGGACGCGTTATGTGTAGCTAATTACATAGGTGATTTTCGAAAGGTGTAAACATCGAATTGCACAATAACTCGTCTCGATATAAGTCTATTATTTTGATATCCATGGAAGCTAATGATTGCACAACAGTTTCCCGTCACGAATAATTTTTCGACGCGTACAACATATGTATAGAAAAAAAAAAATTATTATTACGGATATACCTGATGAATCGCCTAATAGCCCTCGGCAAAGAAACGAAAAGAAAAGAAGAGCATTGGAGTCCTTTTCAAACCAGTATCAATAAGCAACCCAAATTTTTAAAATATCAGGCGGTTCCCCTTTCTTTTACGGAATAAAAAGGGAGGGTTTTGAGAGAAAAAGCGTCTGAAATGAAAAGTGGAAAAAGAAAATGTTTGGAAGGATCAATGATATCGAGAAATCGTTTGGAATGAAAAGTGGCGATCGGAAGCATTGGAAAAAAAACAAGACACTATCAAATTGTGAATATGAATAATAAAAAGTACAGTGGTCACCAATATTACTCTGTTTCACCGTATTGTATACAATAGAATACAATTTTCTTGAACAAAATGTTTTCGATACTTAATTGAAGAAAATTCTCTACGTTTTCCAGAAACACTTTTCGAACACATATTTTCGATGACTACTGATTCAAATTGCGCATAATTTACAGGTAGATTTAGATCGTCAAACAAGTCTATATTCATAAAGTGACGATTGTCGAACAAAATGGACGATACTCAATTGGAATTGACAATTGCTAATCTCGCATAAGGCGATCTTCATGAATTGATAATTGTTAATTTCTGAATGGGCGATCGTCAATAGTTTTTTGCGATATTTTCCTATAGGTGCGAGATCAGACGCGTGATATGGGAAGAACACGAATATGAATTTGAGACGTGTATACATTGATTTTTACAATAACTCGACTCGCCTTTATTCTATTATTTCTATATGTTGCATAATTTGGAAAAATACTTCGTGACCGGTAGCTGCTGCATAATTATCCGCTAAGAAACCGGACGCGTGATATATATAAAATTACATAGGTGATTTTTGAAATGTGTAAACATGGAATCGCACAATGACCAGACTCGACATTTCAGTGTTGCAAAATTTTTTTTAATGCTGTAAACATTTACCCGTCCTTGGTTATATATTCAGTAGATTGTTATATTATAATGGTGATTTTAACATAGATATTACATTATACATATTATTTTATGTCTGACCCAATTTCCTTCGGAGCGATTCCTTTTTTCACGTTTGCTTCCAAATGCTTATTTGGTTCCATTTTTAGTTCTAAACGCTTCCTCTTGTCCTTTTCGCTCCCGAATGCTTTCTGTTACTTTTTTCTTATTTCGGAAAAATGATGGAAACGGCCTGCTACCTCCCGAATTCAGGTCGCGCAATTTGTAGCATTGGGAAAAAGTTCATTTTTGCTTCCTTTTCCTTCCTTTCTCTCCCGAAAGGAGTTACATATGGGCCATATGGGGCAAAATTCGTAAAGTGTACCGCCAAACATTTTGAAACTTTGCAGGATGTTGAGTTGATAGATGTATTCAAATCCATACGTAGAGGGTACTTTTTGTACGACGGGTGGTCAAAATATAGGGGTATGGCTTTTTTATTTGTCACTCTCTCAGATCCACTGCTTTATAACTTCTACTTGTTGTATTTAATTGTAGTGAGGAGTTTCACATAGCTTTTTTCCCCAACGTGACGATTAAAATTCTTCCATTATAGTAAAAAATTAATTCCATCCTTGATTTCTCGGTTTTCAAAATATTCTCGAGTATGCCTCCAAATGTGACCCTGCTGATTCCTTTTGAACTGAGCTCAAAATAAAGCTTGCTCTTTTCCCTGCAAAATTATGTCAGAACGAAAATGGAATGAGGAAAATCGGTCGTGATAGAAAAGCTTTCGAGCGCGCTCATCTCGCTGTCCGATGGCACGTAGCGCTGCCAAATTAAAATAGAGACCATTAAGGACCATATGAGAAAACACAATTCCACAAGTGAGAGCATGATGATCCATTAGGAGGCAGAATGTTTTGTTTTCAAATGGTCCTCAATGGTCTTCATTCTATTGTGTTAGTCATATTTCAAGCCTCGAATGGATCACCATGTTTTCACTATGTGGTCTCGAGCGCAAATTCTCGATTAGTTGGTCTTCTCTTTACCTCCACAGTATCCTCTTCAAAATAAAATTCGACAATGTGCGCCTTTTAGGCCTTCAAGTTTTCAATTGTCGTTGCTTTTCCATCAATCATGTATAAATTTATCTTATTCATTATCCTTACAAAATCCTTAAGTTTTCAGATTGAATAGTTATCTAACGTATTATTTGTTGTATGACATAATTAAAATATTATGAATAATCAACATGAATAATGTATATTAATATGTACAAATATACTGGAGAATTATAAAGTAAATAAGGTAGATGGACCATGTCCTAGTAATGGACCAGGCCGTGGAAGAAATACAAAGAACGTGATTATTATTAACTTTTTATACAAAATGAAAAGCTGTCGTTTCAGACAACACTCTTAGTTGAAAATAATTTTCAATTTCAATCGTGATCACGTTTTTCCCAGCCATGTTCATGACTGGGACATTAGTGCTTCCGACTACTCAATTGCACGTAATTAAAAAACTAATTACAACTGTACACAAAAAATGCAACTTGTTCTTGAGAGAATTCTACATTGTTCACGGGAAGAACAGAATCCAAAAAGTTATTTTTCACTTGGAAATCAGCGTTTGAATTCCGAATTTTGCTTAGGTGGTCCATTACTGGGACATTTACCTTACAGCTTGTTTAAGGACAAAAATATATGTTTATTATTATATAAAGTTTTTACAGTAACTACATAATATTATTTTTTCTAAAAGACGACATATATTCAATCAAAATTACAAATTTCTTCGATTTATATTTTACAGATTTTAAAAATGAAAGATTACAATTTTTACGGAAAAATTTATAATGTTCATTATTTGCAAAAGATTACAATTAAGAAAAGATTGTAACAGTTAAGGGAATGTCAATCTTTGATTCCTTCCTATCCTTTTATGGTTTCATTTTGATTTTGTATGAATTAACTAATATTCATTACAAAATTTATAAAATTAACATGTCATAATAATTACAATGAATATTCTTTAGTAAAAGACACCATTGAAGTCACATTTCTGTTCCAACAATTTATCCGTTCAACAACGCATAATTAATTTTAGTGAAAAAATGAATTATTTCATAATTAATTTTAATTACGAAACATGTCAATATTCCGGAATTGTTTAAGTGCAATCGCACATCTCGAATACTGTTCTTAGTACATGGATGATAGCTAATTATCCCGCATGGATGGTTTGGCGTGTAATTTGATAGGCACTTGCAAGCCTTTATCTGTCAAAAACGTTATTGGGATCTGACATGTAGGAAGGGTCTATATCCAAGATGGCCGACAGAAAAACAGTGCCCTATGGTTTTAAATGAGAAAATTTAGTTTTTCAACAAAATGTCATTGCTGATGCAAAGTATTTCATCATTTAAAATGATTTTGCCACTTATGAAATATCGTTTTGACGTGGGGAAATAATGAAACCACGATGACTAGTTTTTTAGGGACGTGATATTACAGCTGTGAATGGCACAATATTGTATTTTTTGACTGACCGTGGATGAAAATTTACTTTCATCATATTGTTAATTAAGTGTTCATCTTGATATTTACAAAATTTTTCAAATGCTATCAGACAAATTCTGTTTTTTTACTATACTTTCAGTGGCCGCCCCCAGAGGTCATGGCGTCCAATGTCAGATCCCAATAGCTTTTTTCCCAATTTTGATGATTTTCTTCTCTGTGACGATCGTGAATCAAAATTGACAATCGTCTTTTCATGAAGTGATGATTGCCAAACAGAATTGACGATCCTCAATCCAAATAGACGATTGTCAATTTCGCAAAAGGCGATCTCCAAAAATTGATGATCGTTAATTCCTGAATGTCGTCAATCTTTTTTTACTATATTTTTTCATGAACTGAAAGATCAGAAGCGTGATATGGGAAGAACACGAAGATAAATTTCGAGAGGTTCTACAATAACTCGACTCGCCTGTCTTCTATTGTTTTTAGGAATTGCATAATTTGGGAAAATACTTCGTGACGGGAAGCTGATGTATAGTTATCCGCTAAGAAACCGGACGCGTGATGTGTATAAAGCAAATTACATGGGTGATTTTCAAAACGTGTACACATCGAACAGTACAATCACTGAAATCGACATAACTCTATCATTTCAATGTTGCATAATTATGAAAAATTATTATTCGTGGCGAAAATTGTTGGACGAACATCCGTTAAGAACGGCCGGACGCATGATATGTAAAAAGATAAATAATCACCTTCCAGAGGTGTATATAAAGAATTTCGAAATCCCTTTACAGCAATCATTTTTCACGGCGGTTCGATAAAGTTCAAGCTTCAAAGCTCTTCAGTTTATATAACACTCACTGATACACTAGAAATCATGGTGGCAATAATCGTCTTCTGTTTCTACGTTGTAGTACTGCTTCATGTCAATCTTATTGAGGTAAGTTTCATATTTTCCACAAATACCTAGAAACTACTTCGGGCATTATCTTCATTATATTATAGTATCTTCATGGAATATATTTTTAGAATATTTTGTTGTAAACAATCCGGGTCAACTGCATTAACAGTCAATGAATCCCGCAAGCCAAAAGCTTACATTTCGAAACTTGCAACTGTACCAAAGAAACACTTTTCTGCAAAAATTGTATGAATTCACTATTCATATGCTCTGCACTTTGTTTCATATATATCCTTGCGTTCCTCACATAAAAGCATATTCCTTTTATACGGAGGTAAAAATAATTTCTTTAATTAATGTCTCCTGTTTTGATGACGCGGCAGGAGTGAAGCCGTCAAGTTTAAACGACGGTTGTGAATTGCTAAAAAATTTTGCAGCAAAATGATTAGCTGAAGCGAAAACAGATGTTGCGGTTCCGCAGTTGACTGAGTCCACATAACTTGCAACAGAGTTATGTAAGTTTCGGCTAGGAATCTTGACGCATGCAGAGTATTTAACTATATCGGATCGAATAACATATCCTGTTTGCGCCCTGATGGGATGCTAATACTGTGTTTATACGGATGATTTTTCGATCACCTTAGTGGTCAACGACGAAATTTAGATTTTCATGACTAGTTGTTATGGAATTATTTTTACGTTTTTTCAGGCGCAGTTGTCCAGATCCAAGATGGACGAATGTTTCGAAAAAACCGCTTGCCCGAAAGGTAATTCTGAAGGTTTCTGTGCAAGTGCTAGATTTTCGAAAACGCTTAAAACTTGTCCAATAATTGGTAACAATTATCGAAAAAATGGAAATGTATAGTAACATTGATAATAAATTACAGTCCCGGCAAAAATTGAGGAGATCTCCGGAGATCTTAGTAGATCTTCTCGATAGATCTCTGTAGATCTTCCGGAGATCTCTGTAAATCTGAAGAGATCTACGGAGATATCATAAGATCTCCGGAGATCTACTGATATCTCCAGAGATCTTAGTAAATCTCTGCAAATGTACCGATATATATATTCAAGAGATCTTTGAAGATATCCCTTGTATAAAAAAGTTCGAAATCACTACAGACCACTACAGATTACTACAGAAAATCTGTAGTGGTCTGTAGTGATCTCTTGCAATAACTCTATTGTGTCCTGTAGTAATCTTTAGTGGTCTGTAGTGGTTTTGAATTTTTTTATACCAGGGATACAGAGACTTGATACATAAATAATGAATCTTGATATCTGTACATCAACTGCGATTATCTTTGCAAGAAAATAATGATATGTTCATGTTCCATGAAGCGTTAAACACGTACACCGTTATGTACGTCACTGACGACAAGAAATAGGAAATATGAAGCAAATCGATTTCACATGAAAATATAATTCATTTTCAGAAATATGTGTTATATTCAGCACTGTCAATACTTTATCGATAAGGATATATGATAAATAATTTTTGAAAGAGTTGCATGTTTGAACAACTGAAAATTGTTGATAATGAAATTCCAAAATCGTTTTATATCGTAAATGTAATAGGATTTTTTAATGAAATTGTCTTACATTAAAATAACGAGTTCCAAAGTTCTAGTTTCCAAAGTTTTTCATTTGTTCCAAGAAATTGTTTGTGTAAACAATTTCATTGTTCGAAGAAAATTATAACATTTAAAATATGAAACATTTTTGGAATTTTAGTGTCAACAATTTTTAATTGTTGAAACATTTAACTCTTTTAAAAATTATTAATCATAATCATGACAGACAACAATTAATAAATATTGCATTGCATTTCCCATCGTACTATTAACAAGAATCGTTTTATGTCGATAAATCCATATGCGGTCACCTCCATTTCGACTCCGAAACTTTCCGATATTTCGAAATGTTTCGGAATCGTTTTACTCTGAAATTTTTGAGTATACTCCCGAATCTCGTTTCGGAACGTTTAGAAGTTACTCCCGTTAACATCAAAACTCTCCGAATTCGTAACGAGGGAACACCATTGAGTAGATTTACTTCTCCCATCATTTTCTGAGACTAACCCTTGGTGTGGATCTCCGTAGATCTCCGGAGATCTTCATAGATCTACGGAGATCTAGGGTATTCATGGTCCGTACATAATAGATCAGGAGATTGTTCGTCAGCAGTGAGTCTCATAGAGTAATAGCGTGCGTTCTTAGCTAGTAAACGTAGGGTCCCGGGTTCGAATACTGTAGGTAAGAAACTTTTTCCGCGATAAAAAATGTATTTGCGTTGTGGTCACTGTGGAAGGCGAACTGATGACGTTAAATTGGCGAATTTCATTTTTTTCGTTATTCTCAATAATCCGGAAACGAATAAGGATATCTCTGACGATCTTCAGATGTCTCTAGAGATCAGGTCAAAATGGAGATCTCTGGAGATCTTTGAAGATCTCCAAGAGTAAATCCCTAGAGATCTCTGAATATCTTCTCCATTTTTCCCGGGGTGCTGAAATGATCGTATATATCAAAATTGTTTTCATTCAAAGTTTTCCGCTGTAATAGTTTTGGTGAAGGAAGTTGTTACTCCTTAACGACCATGCCAGTCGGTTATTTTTGGAAAACTTTTCATTTTTTCCGACGGTTCGACCGCTATTTCGCGGTCCTCCTCAAGGAATCTACATAATAACCTACATAATAACATAAGGTCCGCGAAATAGCGGTCGAAACGTCGAAAAAAATAAAAAGTTTTACAAAAATAACTGACTTGCATGGTCGTTAAGGAGTAACAACTTCCTTCACCAAAACTATCATCATTGGACCAGTGGAGAATCAAACAAATATTTTTTGCTGTAATTCATGAGTTTCGAAATGCACACTGTAAAAACAATTGTCTTCGCAAAACACGTTTCTGTAGCTAAATTTAAGACGTTCATGCCGAAACGTCTTAAATTCGATAACAGAAATGTGTTCTAGCTCTAGAGACACTTTGAGACACTTGTTTTTGCAAGTAGTGTATTTGTACTCAATTCACAACTCACAAATTGTTGGTAAACTATTCTCCATGTTCTCTACAACACTGTATTCCTTTATCAATGATTTTATCATCTCGATTTTGAAATAATTTCATCTAATGGATAACAGTTTTCATCGTTTTCCAGCGTCTAATGGGTTTTTGCATAAACATCCTCTTAACACTGGAAGCAAGTAACGCTTCTGCGCTCCACTGGTTTCCAGGAAAACCTTTTGATAAACATTGAATGATTTTTTTTCTGCAATTACAGATGTTATATTCGACGTTTTACTCGGCAACATGAGCACCGAGAATGTTAACAGTTGTCCGGATCTCATGTGTTTTTGGACGTGTCCGTTCGAAGACATGATGGAGGAAGAAGATGTAAGAATACGCATGATATATATATTTCTTTATGTCATACGCTCTAAAAGCAAGTGTCTCTGCAGAGCACGTTTCTTTAGTCAAATCAAAGACGTTATGCCGGAACCTGTCAAATTCGACTACAGAAACGTGTTTTGTGAATTTTGGAGACACTTGTGTTTATAGTGTGCGAGATTTTTCAATTTCCATCTTTCTCACACTAAGGAAAATGAAATTAGATAACTTTTTCGATAAAAATATTGCATTTTTTATACTTAAGAAATGTTTTTTCTAGGAGTTCAATAGATTCATTATCGGGGTACGTAAGGTAATCACGATTGAAGACAGGCCAGTATTTGGATTTAATCCCGAACGTGAGGAAGAATTGATACAATGCCTTGAATCGAGAAACGGACATGCTACAACAGGTCATTTAAGTTATGCACTCATCACATCATTCGAATCATGACTTGACATATATTCGACGGTTTTCATCAATTGAGTAACATTTTTATTCACGATGCACAAAACAAGTCAAGCACGAGTAATAAAGAAACGACCTGCTTAGAAATGGAATGATGCCGATTCAGTACATTTTTTATCTGAATTC
>JABFQM010004139.1:0-10099 GCA_022816865.1 Zelostemma sp. ZL-2020
TGAAGGTCGTCGGACTTGGAAATGAAAGTGGGCGGAGCCTCGAGCATCGGTTGCACGAGTTCCATACCGAAATAGCATGGGACTCGTGCAACTGAAGCATGGGACCGACCGTGCTCTTTTAGTACGATGCCACCTGTATAAACTGCTCTCACCTATCGCAGTTTAATGCCAACTCAACAAACAAGAAGAAGAAGAAGTACGACGCCACTGCTTTAAACGGACAGGCACAGGACTCACAGGACTCGAACTATAAGAGCACCGGCGTCGTGCCATTCGTGCACGATTCTGTATCGTACTCTAAGAGCATCGATTCGTGCGTTTCAGGTACGAAACGTTCGTGCTATGAAAGCACGAGGGCATTCCGTGCTATTTTAGCACATTTTGGATTTCTTTCCGTGTGGACATTTGGCCTCTCCCGCTCTACCTACCTTTCCTATCCGGAAAAAAATGTGGGTTGGCAACTCCGCAGTGAAAGCCATCTTGCCGTCTATCAATAAACAACTCATGTTTACGACGATTCATGAGAGACGGAAATTGTCAAAATTGTTTTCTTAATTGCAAGAAGTAATTACAAAGCGTTGATCAATTATTATTGCAAATTATTAGTAGCAGAGTCATCCACGAGTACAAAAAAATCCGGGCTGCAACTCTTGACGCGACATTCAACATTCAATAAGGTTAGAATCCCGAAATGACGAATTTTCTTGCGTGAAACATCGAAGCTATTAATTGTTTTATCTTATCCGAAGTGATGAGTCGATTTTATCGTACTGAATGTACTTACAATTATGTTGATAAATTTTTATACGGCATTCAATCGCATCCGAATATCTTCGGTTTTTTTGAGGTTTAACAAATTTTCGAAATGTTTCGTATAAATATTGCGAATTATTCTAGAACAATTTCATATCCTTCAAAATCCAAAAATGCTCCGATTCACAAGTTTTTTTTTTTCAATAAATGAACCAATAATTTTTTCTTAACTAAAAATGTGAATTTTACTGTTTTCAGAATTGCACGTTATGGAAAACTGTATTGGCAGGCCAAATTTGATATAAATATAATCGGATCGATATTTGCATCTCTTGAGTAAGTTGCGCAATTGAATACAAATACAAAATCCACAATGTCACATACTCAAATTTGTTAAAATGAATTTTAGGTGATTTACATTGATTTCGAGGAACCTGCAGCGATCAATATGAGTCGCGAAATTATTCCAAACTTGGAACAGTTGCAGCTGGAGCCAGACACTTCGAGTCCCGTGGATAAAGCGCAATCTCCAGAAACGAATTATTCCACGCTAAAATTTAAACCGATTCAACATCCAAAGATCAATGCCAAAGAAATAATCTGGACATGTTCAACGTGCGATAAACAATTTATGAGTAAATTCCACTTAAAGATGCACAATTCGGTTCATACTGAATCACTAATCGAATGTGCGGAATGTGGCAGAAAGTTTAAACAAAAATGTCATGTGGCAAATCACTTGAGGTGTCACGGCTTTGTAAAACCTCCCAAAGTTCCAAAGCGTTTGTCAAAAAAGCAAGATTTTTTAGCAAAGCGGCGTTCGCGTCTTGATTTTAAAGAAAAAAGATTTGAATGTTTGATGTGTGGTAAGAAAATGAAGTCGAAATATCATTTACAAAAACATATCGAGATGCACGCTGATAAAAGGAGCTTCGATGTCGTAGAGTGGAAACGGTTTTTAACGAAAAATCTTAAAGAGCATTCAATCGACCAAGAAAATGAATGTTTTCAATGTGGGAAACAATATAAGATTCTGTCTCATCTGAAACTGCACATGAGAACTCATACAAAAATATTGACGGAAAAAAAGGGTGCATGTGATGAACATTCAGTATCCGAAATCTACGTTAATCGAATATTGGACATGTTAAATAAGGAAATTGAAGAGTCGAAAATTAATTATTCGTACAGTGTTTTGAATACATGCACGGATGAAGAGAGTAAGAAGGAACATACTTGTTCATCAACACATTTTGGGTTGGACAGAAGAGAAGTTCTTTGGGCCTTGGGTTTAGTCCAGAATAATCCAAAAAAATCGGTTGAAGAAAACAATTTCTGAGGTATGAAAAATCTATTTCTAGATGAATTTATTTTTACTTTCATCCGTAAGTAATGTCGATTCATTTGTTACAGGTATCACACAGCTGGAAGCTTCAATTTATTGGATTTTTGATTATTTAAGAAATTAGATTGGTTCTGAAATTATCACTATTTTTTAAGTTTGAATTTACTTAAATGTTAAAAACTTCTTTGTTCGCATTTACCTCTACGAGGCAGTTAATGAAATTCCAAAGTAATTTACATATGTAATCGTTGTAATGTAATGTTTATTCAAATGTTAATTTAGTATACTCGTACTTTACTGCAGTAAAGTATACCCATGGGTACAAAAACTACTCGTTTTTGGGTATTATGTATAGAAATGGAATTTTGATTGGAACCAAAAAAATATGTGAAAAAACATTTATACTTATATGATATTTCCAATGCTAAAATTCATCACTTGATTAAAAAATGAATAAAAATAATAATTTTCTACCTAAAAAACTTTTTGTTGATAATCTACTTTTCTTTCGATTTCTCTCGATTTTTATCGTATTACCGTAAAGGTAGTATGCGCAATACTAAAAAAATGTCAACGCTGTGAACTGTTGTGAATCAACCTTTAAATAACTTGGTCACATGTTCAATTGAGTTGTATTCAGTCGTCAGTCGCACGTGCATCGTTCAAAAAAGACTTTTATTCGAGTAAAGAAGACAAAGGTACGTATTCCTAATCATTTATTCAGTAATCAAACGTATTCATCAATATCTGATAGTCGAGAAACAAAACTATACGTGTTTGCTAATGAAAAGCGAGTATGGCAAACTTAACCTCAAAATGTTTCGATCAATTGTTTAAATTGAATAAACTTTAATTCTTTCTCAGATACACGATTTTACATGCAACTCCCAATTTGTTTACAGATGACCCTGCCAAGTTTTCCACGAGGTGGCAAAAAAGAGCCCAAAAAAGGGAGCGAAAAGCTGGTTAGTTTTCGTATTAAATTTCGATTATTACACTTCGCAAAAAATGTACTTAAAAATAAAATCCGCGTGTCTTTGATGCTCGGAAATATTATTTATAGTAAATTTTAGCGGTGTCACGAATTTAATGTCTGAAATCTCTTCAAAGCCACATTTTTAATTCACTTTAAATGTTTCAGTTGCCTTTCGATGAAGCGTCGCCGGTAAAGAAGAAAAGCAAAATAAAAAAACCAGACAAATCTGACGCAAATGAGACATTTCGTCTCGACGAAGCAGACAACTTGTCGCATAGAAAATTGGTGGAAGGAATGACGATACTGGGGAGAATTCACCAAGTCACGAAGTACGACATAATTGTCTCGCTACCCGGCCACATGAGAGGAAAAGTCAAAATAACAGACCTCAGCGAATCTTATACGAAACTCTTGCAAGAAATGAGCCACTCCAAACAGTCGACTTGCGAAGAATTCAAAAGCTTGCTCGATTTGTACGAAAAGGGAGACTACGTTGTTTGCTACGTAATATCCAATGATTCCAACGAAGAATTCATATCTTTGTCTATGGAGCCTCAAAAGATTAATAGTAATTTAAATGCCATGTTGATGGCAAAAGACTCCACGATTGTTTGTACAGTGAGTGGCGTTGAAGACCACGGATACGTTATGGAAACTGGAATCCAGAATATGCGAGCATTCATGAAAAAGAACAAAGAAGAATATTGTAAACTATATTTACTTGAAAAATAATTCCGCAATACTTTATAAAGAATTTTAATAATTCGGAATTTCAATTTTTCAGATTTAGGTAAACAAATCATCGGCATAATCGGAAACATAGTTACCATGGACAACATTTGCACCGTAAAATTAGTAATTGGCTCCAAAGAAACCAAAGCCATAACGGAAACGGTGCAATCCATAGACAACATGGTCCCTGGAACTAAATACATTTTAAGGACGAGACGAATTTTAAGCAATGGTTTGGAGGTGCTTTACAACGGCAAGAACCTGGGATACGTCAATCGAGTACATCTGCAGAAGAAGAAAGTGTCATACTACACCGAGAACGAGGAATTGGTTGGCACATTGCTCTACGTCGTGCCGGTGCTGAAATTCGCTTACTTTACAGCATTGTCCAACGAAGATGACATGCCTTTCGAAAAAGGCGACATCATAGAAGACGCAACCGTCCTTGGTCTCGAGTACAACAGTGTTATTCTGAAGTTGAACAAAACTGGGATTCGCGGTTTGGTCCCTTTCCACAAAACGACTGTAGATTTCGCAAGCATCCATCAAGTTTTCGCTACTGGTACAAATCACAAATGCCGCGTGATGAGCTACGAATACATGGACAAAATTTACGTGTGTACTATGGAGAAACATCTTTTGGAGGAAAAGTTCATGTCCAAGAAAGACTTTCACCCTGGGGACCTGGTGAATGTCAAAGTCCTCGAGGTCATGCCGAACCACCAACTGAAAGTCGCGACGGGACGCACGATCGGTTTTGTTCCGAAGAATCAAATATCTGACCCAAACTCAAATGACCAGCCAAAGATCGGAGAGGAAGTCTCGGCCAGGGTTTGGATGATCACAGAAACCAAGATTTACTTCACGCTGAGGACTTTGCTGGTGCAGAGCGGGTTGCCAATACTAGCTGACGTCGCCAATGCCAAGATCAAGTCGATTTATACCGGCTTGATCACGGACATAGATACATCCAGAGGAATCTATGTCAAATTCTTCAACAACATCAAGGGACTCGTACCGAACAAATCTTTTATGAATTTCGTCAAGGAGAAACAGGGCTCGTCCTACAAAATCGGCCAAGTTTACAATTTCGTCATCGATGACATCAAGAGCAATTTGCTAATTTTGAGCTTTAGTAAGCGTTTTTCATTTAACCAATGTCTCTTGTAAATGTAAACAAAATAATTGTTGTTTTTTTCTTATTTCCAACAGTTCAAGAAATGATACGAAAATATCAACTCCAGATCGGAGAAGAGGTAGAAGGCGTCGTCGTGGAATCATCTTTAGAAGGCGTGCGTATCAAGCTCGATGGAATCAAAAACGAAGCGTTTTTGCCGGCGGGGCACATGGCGCCGAACATCGAAGTAGGAAGTATGCTGGCTGCGAATAAAATGCCCGGGGATCTTATACTCGCCAAAGTTTTTTCCTCATGGCCAAATCTGATCCTCACCACAACTTACGCGCCGCAGCAAATTTACACCTTTTGGAACAATCTCAACGTAGGCGACGTAATCTTATGCTCGGTGTATGAAGAAGTCGACAAAGAAAATTTCTCAGTCATCGTCCCATTGTCCGACATCACTTACACTGCAACTATTTCAAAGAAGCACATCGTGGACATGGATCTGCTGCACAGCCACCAAATTTTGCGTGGAAAGATTTTGGCGCTCGGTGATAAAAAAAAGATAGACTTGTCAATTTTGTTGTCCGACGTTTTTTCTCCAACCACCCAGGGTAAAATTGAACAAGCGGATTTGTTACGCATGTACTTTTCCAAAGTTCGCGAATTGTCGCAGCTGCCGCGTTACAAGAAGTTTTCTGCGATCCAACTGGGCCAGACATTGTCGGGACAGGTCGAGAACATTACAGAAGATGGTCTCGTTTTGAAACTCGATAACGATTTCCAAGCCACCGTGCGCAAAGGTCATTTTCCGGATACGATCAAAGTTGGAGATAAAGTCACCGGAGTCGTCTTGTGGATCGACTACGTTTACGAAGTTTTGGAGATGACGATTGACAAGTTCATAGTCGGCAAGATCAAAGAAAAGCAGAGTAATCTCGAGAAGGAGATAAACGAGGGAACCATGTTCTCTGGGAAAATCGTACTGATCACAAACTGGTTCGTTTTGGTGCTGCTGAAACCCTGCTTCAAAGGTGTGTTAGTTGCTCTGCCAGTCAGGAAACATTTGAACGATGTCAAACCGGAGTTAGACGGCTTCAAATTGTTCAGAGATATAGATTGCCATGGAGTCTTGGCTCGCGCAGAAGATGATTTACCGCTGCCGATTTGTATGAGCAAATCGGTGCTTCGATTGGAGCCACCGAGAAGGAAAAGAACCATTTTGTACGAGGTGCATGCCACGATTTATAAAAAATCCAAAGTCGATGGGAAAATTGTAAATCAGGAGGGTGCGAAGAAAGCGAGGAAGAGAATAAAGAAAAAAGCAAACACCGAGAACGACGAAGAAGAAACGAGTGAACAGGAAATGATTGAAGAGCCAGAAGAAAAAGTAGAAATCAAAGCACCGAAAAAGAAGAAGAGGAAGCAGATCGAGGAGCCGGAAATTGTGGTAAAGAGCGAAGACGAAGACCCCGTCGTTGAAGTCGAGCCCAAGGAAGAAGTTGAGCCCAAGGAAGAAGTCGAGCCCAAGGAAGAAACAGGAAAGTCCCGAATTTCCGAGGGTCTCGGTTTCTTCGTTGACAAGAATCCAAGCAAATCTTATCTAAGGAGACTCGAAGACAGTTCCAGTTCCAGCGACGAAGAACCCGAAAAACCGGAAATGAAGAAAAAGAAGAAGAAGTTGACGTCCGCGGAACGTCGCGAGCTGGAGCGACAAAAGGAGCGCGAGATTCGTGAGCGCGAGGCGGCGCTGACCAGTTCGGACGCTCCGGATTCGGTGGACAAATTCGACAGACTCGTACTGTCGAGTCCGAACAGTTCTCTGATTTGGATGCAGTACATGGCGTTCCATCTGCAAGCGACGGATATAGAAAAAGCTCGAGCGGTCGCAAGGCGCGCTGTACAGAGCATCAATTTCCGCATGGAAAATGAAAGGTTGAACGTTTGGCAAGCTTGGCTGAATCTCGAGTCCCGGTTCGGCACGGTCGAATCGCTTCACCAGGTGTTCCAGGAAGCCGTGAAGGTCAACGACGAGGAGAAGATTTACCTTCACATGATGACGGTGCACCTGGACGCTGGCAGAAACTTGGACCTGGAGAACCTGGTGAATAAAATAGTCAGGAAGTTTAACAAGAGTTTGGAAATGTGGGTCCAATCAGGCAACGCGTTGATGCGAGCGAATCTCAAGGAGAAGGCGAGGTTCCTGATGCAAAGAGCATTGCAATCGTTGCCCGAAACGCAACGTAAGTTTTTCGAGAAGAAGTTTTTGGGTGGTTGGGTTATTTTTTTGTTGGGTTTTGATATTGATTTTGAACATTTTTGCAGATGTCAATGTTATGGTGAAATTCGCTTTGCTGGAGAATAAATATGGGGAGAAGGAGAGGGCGCAGACTTTGTTCGAGAAGGTTTTGAGTGCTTATCCGAAGAAGATGGAAGTGTGGCAATCTTATATACAAGCGCTGATAAATTCCGAGGATATTGAACTCGCGAGGTGAGTTTTTGAATACTTTTGTTTGAGAACGAAGTTGAAATTTGTTGAATATCATTGCTTGTTACAGGAAAGTATTCGATCGAGCGATAGCGATTCCGATTCAACCCAGGAAAATGAAAGACGTTTTCAAGAAGTACATCGAATTCGAGGAAAAATACGGGAGTGCGGAGAATGTGGACAATGTCAGGAAACTCGCTGTAAAATACGTCGAAAATCTTGCATGATTCGTATTGTACGGAGCTTTTTCAACTTTATCTAGAAAAAAATTTCTTTATTGTTTTGCCAACTGTAAAAAGTTTGTAACTTTTGATTTTGTTACGGATGACACGAATGGATCGACAATTATGTACAAAAAATATACCTTTTCATAAAGATCGAATTTCTTTTTTTGAATGACATCGAAAAAATGTTATAAATTTCGGTCAAACACCAACGATGGTTTACAGAGTTTCTCGAAAGTTTTGAATTTCTTTTATCAAAAATCGAAGCCGTCTTGAAAACGCGGGAAATTTGAAAAGTCGCTCAAATATGTCCGCTAACCTGAAATCCAATACATGTCAAAAGGATCAAAAGATTCGCAATGACAACGAAGAAACATTACAAATCCGTGTCAAACATGACTTTATTACATCAATAAACGAAAGTAACGATCTCAAATCAGTTACATAACTTGAACAAAAACAAATAAACTTTCGGGATCTTTCGAATTGGCAACAGTGTTCAAGAACAAGTAAAGACATGGCAACGACGCACGGAACGTGTTCTCTCACAATCGGTCAAGGCAGCTCGTAGTGTAGTACTTTGCAGTTTGTATTTTTTTCTCCTGCTGCGCTAGCGCAGTGTGCGTACATACACGCCCGCGGAAGAATGATTAATACGAAAATTCGCGATCATAGAGCGGCCATATTATTTGTCCACACGCGGTGAGAAGCCCGGAGCTTCTCGCGCGATCTCGGGTCCCTCGGAGGCTTCGAGAATTCGAAAGGTAAATACGCAGGCTTTTTCCGCTATCCAAAGTTCGTCGAGTGCGAAGGAACATGTGTTAAGAAAATTCCGTAGCGGCGATTTATCGATCTAGTGAACAGTGAGAGCAATTTTTTCCCCGCGCTCTGACGTCACCCTCTCGCTTCCGCGATGAATTTTCGCAAAATCCAGCCTCCGCTTCTCCTCCGAACCTTCACGAATCCTTGCAAAGGCTGCTGAAACCGTACAAGGCCTTGCACAGAGCGTAAGTATCGCATTATAATTGTCATCGTCGGATATGCCAAAGAATCACGATTTTTGCGGAATTGACGTATCGGGAGGTCAGCTTAGGTTAGGTTCGAGGTCCACGATTCAAATTTAAATATGCTCAAAGTCTTTTTTCTCGTTTGGAGGACGTCTCCGTGGTATTTACGACGGCCAAAGTCGGGGCCCGACAGGAATTTAAATGGTTCGAGAGCTCCACGTGTGAACTCGCGGCGGTGAAAGGTATCGCGTTTCATTACCGCCAGGAAATATATAAGCTCGTTCTCTCCGTCTCTCTCCGTCTCTCTCCTCGCTCGTATTTACGCGATTGATCAATGATCGCGGTTTTCGACGAAAACGCGACTCGGAGATTTTCCCTGCACGCTTCGTTGTTTATATTTTTAGTTTCGTCACGTCGATGAGTCCCTCGCTGCAATTTCTAAAAATATTCAAACACGCAGATCGCGCGAAATAAAACAGCGCACAAATCGTCGTCCCCAAAGTTTGCGCCTCTCTTTTTTTTCGTAAATTATGCGCGCATTGTTTTATCCCCGTTCGCTCTATAAATATGCAAGTTTTTTCAAGTTAAATTTAAGCTGTGAATAAAAACCTGCGAATTTCAGCTTGTCATGCTCCCGGCGCTTATTTTTACTCGCGACGAAATTTCTAAGCCGCGGTAAAAAAGTTTTTCGAGAAAATTGAAAGCATTTCGAACACGCGGAAATCAACATGTTTTTAATACTTGTTGCACCGCCACGAAATCTTTTTTTAGGTTACAACATTTTTGTAACTTTCCAATAAATTATTCTCATTTCATGCGAAGTCTAATTTACTGGTAATTAAGGAGGATTTTGGAATTTTTAATGACATTTTTTGATTGATAATTGCAATAGTTTTAATAATTTTGCAAATGACCGTCAAATTTTTTCGATTTAACGAGATCTTTTTTCTGCGTGTGAGCCATTACATAAATGTGCGGTGTAATCGTAGTATCAGTGACGAGGTTAATCTCCAGTGATGTAACCGACAATCTTTGCTCGCGATTGAATAACGCATTTGATTCATCGAGGATTCGAGTCTTACTTGATCAATGCACTTTTGTCGGACTCGATTTCCCACTTGTCCGATCTTTCGATGGGTTGTCGATTCTTCGATTGCTCAATAAACATTTCAAAACTCGTGACGTATAACATTCCAAAACCCTACTGCGGAGAACGTTATGTTAATTTATTGACCAAATTCAGCGAATTATTGGGAAGCATGAGTAATCGTATTTACTTGGAATATCGTCAGGATCAATTTAGCTGCTTATCATTGTACTCGCGGCGCTAGTGCAAGCACGGTTATTATGCATCGTCTGAGTAAACACGATTAAAACCGCCACGTCATTGAGAGAACTCAAATTGTTTTCGAAAAGATACTTGTACGATTTGCTTTTTTTGAAAGTTCGTGAAC
>JABFQM010004140.1:0-10098 GCA_022816865.1 Zelostemma sp. ZL-2020
GCTTTTTTCGCTCACCATCTGCATGGTTGTCTTATGTCACGGTTTAGTCGTCGCGAGCGGCATGGGAGCCTCAGCTTTGATCATTTTTTCCAAGAAACATTTCATTTCGAATCAGTTTCCAAAATTGTTTAATTTTTCGATGGATATTTGAGTTTTCGAAATTGCGTTGTATTTTTAGTTTTAAAAACGTCGTTTTAGCGTTCAGCATTTGTAGAGTGTTGTTTGGATTTTTGTGCTGTGTGTAGGTAACCAGGCGCACTGACCGATTCCTCCATTTCTTCATGTAGGACTCGCATCACGCATTATACGCCAGGTTTGTTTCATGTTTTTCATTTTGTTTCCTCCTTTACTATTTTTCATGGTTCATACATTTTATTCAGTGCCTCGAGAGAAATTGTTTCAAGTTGAATTTCCAACGTTTTTTGCATGTCTTTCGATATATTTCTGGATTTACGACATTGTTGTTCGTGTTTGCACATTTTTTCTTCTTGTATTTGGGAATGACTCAGTTCGTTTCAAGTAAGTGTCTGCACATTTCGAGTTTCAATTGCGTTGCAAGGAAAATTAAAATTTGTTATTGAAATTGGGTTTTTAATGCAGTTAAGGCTTTGACGACGCTTCCTCTGGACCAGGACTCCAGCATCGACGACGAAGACACGTCTCCGGTGACTCCGCTACCGCTTTACCAGCAGAGGGAAAACTTGTACTCGTAAATTTAATCAACGATCAAAAAACTACTGCCGAACGGAGAAAACGTCAATCTTTGATCACCGACAATTTAGTCAACGACTGATGAATATTCGTAATCGAAGTTTTTTATTCCAAGAATATAAACTATGTTAAGTAAGCGCAACGTGCAAAATCTTAAGACACCACATCGCTTCGTCGTTGAGCATTTTATATTCCATTATTAGATGTAGATTTAACGGCGTTGAAAAATCAGTTCCACTTTAAGAGAAACATAAAACTAAATGCAAATTTTTCACGTGAATTTTAAAAGCACTCTGAACAATCATTTTATACACTTTTACAATTCCAAGTATAGTGAGGGGAAAAATCGATCCCAAGAAAGAAAAAAGTAAGCGATGTTTTGTGGAAAATAATTTTTCGAACCGGTGATTCTTTCATTTGTACGGCCTAAATTTAGAAATCGATTCCGATGCGACTGAATCTTACACGAGCGCGTAATTGTGATTCCACGACGAACAATTATTTTGTCATTTGTAACTTCGCAATAGAAATATCGTTAATTGTCGAATTTATATTAGATGTTTAAATTTATTTTCTTAACGTAGAGCTAGTGTACGCTCAAGTCCAACAAGATTTTCATGTATACTTGTTTCGATATTAGCAGTAAGTGTAATTATAATTAGTAGCAGTTAAACGTCGAAAAATTTATAGTTTTCACATTTGTATCTGTCGTAACACCAATAGCGAGCTTACACGAAGAGACTGTAATTAAAAAATCGGCTTAATCGCGATACGAAGCTTTTTCTGATTATATCGAGTAGAGCAATTCTTTTCTTTTTTTTTTTTGAATGCAAATTCAAAGATGCCAAAAATATCGTCAACTCGTAGCTTGTTATAGAATCGCTCAGAAAATGTAATACAATTTTATACGCAATTAGCGAGATTAGATATATCGTTGACTAAAGATTTATATTTTGCGTTTCTTACTTCAATTTCTCAAATATTCCGCACGTTTTTCTCTCTGTAAACAACCACATTTTACTCTCGTCGCATTTTCTGTAGTTGATTTTAAACGCAACTTGATAAAAATCAAAACTAATTGCACATTTCAACGTCGAAAACATTGATTCGCAGACTTCGTTTCGTCTTGATTTTCTACTCGCTCTGTATTTCGATCGTAAAAATGTCAATAACTTCGGTGCAGCTTTAAACAAGCATGTAAAAGTACGCAATGTTGTAATTAAGGGAAAACTAGCAGGATAAATTAGGTAGATGACAAACTGCGATTGGTTGTAGTGCGCGAAATTTGATTTTTGCATACGTCGCATATTTTCTTAAACGAGTTTTGCGAAGGAAAAGTAACTTTGTAAATACGAATTTTCGTTTTCTCACTCCAGAGTCGTTTTTCTTTCGGTGTTTTAATCACTCGCAACCATTCCATTTTGCATTTAAAGCTCGTCAAGTAAGAAGCATTGCTAACAGTCACTTAATTTTTCTCTACCTTTGTATGCGACAATAATTATTACGACCGTAAAAACTCGATACTTGGTAATGTAGCTGGAACGATTATGGGTAAATAGATGTTTATTTGTATAGATTCAAATGTATATAAACTAATTTATGTATTTCGAGTGTGTTGCGTCAACTAATTACAAATATCGATCCGTATAAAGACAATTCCGTTCTGTAATTTAGCCACTTTGCAAAATTTCTCGCATCACATTACTCGGAATGGAAAATTGGACGGTGTGATGTAAAAGAAATGTTACGCTCAATTACAATTAATTAATTAATATTATTAATAGAACAATATCACAAAGTCACGCGAAATTGTTATACAGAATTCGGTTCGCAATGGTTCAATTATTAAGATTATTGTACGAATATTACACTAATACAAATAACCGACATATAAATCTGTTAATTATTGAGTAGTTTTACACTATAAACGTCATCGTACACGGTATATGATATTCATACAATTTAGATAAGACATTCCTTGTAATTTATGCATAAAAAATGTTTCGTCGGCGACATTTCTTTTATAACAAAATTGAGTTTATTTTGCGGGAACTTTTCTTATGCGTAAAGTCGAGTAGGACAATGTATATAAGCTAGCATCACACGATGTATAAATTGTAGCCATAGAATCATTTTAAAGCAATTCGAAGGCATACAAATCTTGAGAATTGTTTTTTAACATAACGTACATGCGTAAGACCGTTACAAAGTTATATATACTATATATAATTTAACGTTAATATCGTTTTACGAAAAATAAAACACAAACTGGTTTTTGTATTACGAACTTTTTTCGTTCCTTTCATTCCTCATCATCTGCACATCCGGCATTCCTTATCAACTTTATGTGTAGTTGGAATCGAAACACATTTTTTTTTTTCTCAAGTTGCACGGAAAAAATAGCCACAACAGGAATGATTGTTACGAGAGATCTCGTAATTAAATTACAATTTGTTTAAATTCTATTTTTATTCGACTTAAATGTTTTTAAGAATTTCTTCTCAAATTCGTCAGTTTACAAAGTTTTATGCAATTTAAATTGTTACTTCGAGTAAATCTCTCGACCTGTAATCGCCGTTTTTCCGCGATTAGAATTTTTCCATTGGGTGATAACATATTTTCCGCGCTTGATACCTAAAATGATTCGAATGTTTACCAACATTTTTAACGTTTCGAACAGAATACAAACCTTTGACTTTCACAAAATTTTAAATAAATTGAATATTCTCTTTTCCTTTTTCAAAAAACTTCTATCGAGAATAATCACTTTACCGGAGTTTCAAGCGATGCTTCAACGGAAGATTCGATCAATTCATCGTAAAAAATTTATACGATCGTAAAAAATTGCTTACTCTAGTCATAGATGCAATAAATATCAGCTTTCAAAAATAGATTCTGAAAATCGAAACCAGTCACTAATTGATTTTTTATTCATTTTTACTCTCCGCGTATGATTTGTTTCCGATTCTTAACGTCTTTGTAATGCATTCGTACGTCACAGAAAAACACAAAGGAAAAAGGGAGATTCGTGGCGGAAAAAAATATGCACTTCGAGAATCGAGGAATGTTTTTATTCGACGCGCGATCATATGGTCGCGGTGTCGCGATTCGATTAGCAGCGAAAAAGGAAGATGTGCAGTCGTCGTATCCAACACTACATTACGATAGGTGGGAGTTAGCAGGTCGTCGAACCAGCCAATCGCGTGTGGTCCGTGCACCTGAATTCTGATGAGGCCCACCGTAGTATAAAACGCTAAAACCCCGTCCTCCGACTCGCTTTTTCCCTACACCTCGACACCGAAGAGGTGAGTACTCCCGAAATTACTTCGATCTCATCTACGCATTTTCCACTTGGTTTTCACAAAATCGCACTGAATTTCAAGAAAAACCTGTCGCGATTTCTCCGATTTTTCAACAAATCGCGGAATTTCGAATTTTCGACGATTGTTTTTTTTCAAGTTTTTGCCCGGGTAGAAAAACAGTGCGATGGAGTGGAAAATCAAAATCGTAATTGAATTAATGCATGCTCGGTTTGAAGAGTGTCCAGTGCCATTTGAAAACGAGTTTTCCTATGGATATTTAATAATCAAGCATTTAATAATCACACGTAAAGCGCGCAACACGAGCCAGTGTTGACGTTATCGAAGCAACAATATTATCCGTGATTTACCGCGATTCGTGTTTTCTCTGAGCGCAAAAAAGCATCACCTGGATAGCGCCGATTTTGTAATATCGACATTTTATTAAATGTCAATCAACGCTTCAACCGAGTCGCGACTTTAATCAAGTCATTAACATTTCTTACGAAAATAATTTCAAACAAACCGGCGCCATCTTGAATATAACAAATGAAATTTACAAAATGTAATGATGAGTGGATTTTAAATTATCAGTGCATCCCGAGAACGCGAGGAATTTTCACGTGACGCGTTTCTATTCAAAATGCAACGAATGGTATAGAAAACGAAGGTTGCTCGCGTTGGATGCACCGCGCATTTTAATTTTAAAAAGTACCTAAAACGCGGCATCGCGGTATCGAAAAGAGACGCGCTTTGTTTTTTTTTTCCCTGCTCATTTCGCCGACAAAGTTTAAGGATTAATTGAAATTGAAAATCGTTGAAAATGAAACGATGAGGTTAATGCTCCAGAAATGGCCAATTTTTATTAAAAGCGAAGCCAAAATCGGTGTTTTTGTGATTTTCGATGGAAATATTTTTTTAGCGCGAATTTTCAGGTCCAATCGACACAGGACATGATTTTTATGGTCAATTAATTATAATTTATCAACGAAGAGACACTTTTATCAAAAGCGTCGTTCGTAACGATCGAAAACCAATGAAAAAGCGGGAAAGAGTGAATTCGCGAACTATTTTCATGAAGTGCACACACTGACACACACTGCACACACCGACGTGTACGCACACATTTGACGTGTACGCACACATTTGACGTGTACGCACACTATTGACTCGCGCATCGATCGTAATAACTGGAGTAAAGATGGCCATTACTGGGACATTTACCTTATGGAATCGTCAACAATTCGCGCAACTGATAAAGTTTATCAAATTATTGATGCGGAAGACTTTTCATCGTGACAAATAGAATAATCTATGTAGTCAGTAATCAAACCTTCGTTCCAAAACAATTCCGGCAATTTGAGTTACGATCGTGTTTGCAAGTTTGATAATTATTTGCACCGTGCACTCACTTAATCTCTATTTCTTTCGTAAACGAACAAATTTGAGTTCTCGTTTTATTTCGATTACCTCTTCGTATAATGAAGTGCTCAGATTAGTCTTGCAACGTGAAAAAATCGAAGATCCAGTATAAAAACGAATAGATCGAGGCATTAGAATAATAAATCGTCCAACATGAAATGGCGGCGATGAGTAACGACTCGGCGAGGCTCGATATGTAAATGTTGAAATTTAAATGTGAAATATTGAATGATATATTTTCGATGCGAGTTCGTCTTATTAAAATTCATACTCTCTCCGGTTCTAACGGTCAAACAATAAAAATGTACAACTCCGCGCGCATGCGCGGAGTCGATTGAGATTCACGAGCAGGATCAGAAACGCACTCGCCGATTCCTGTCGAAATCATTAGCTTATCCTGTTATGTATACGGTTTTTAAGGGCATCAAACTGCCGAAGCGGGATTACCATTACGGTGCACATTTGAATAAAATCGTAAAAAACACTTAACGGCAATGCTGATAGATAAGGACGGTTTCTTCGAACCGGTCGTCGTGGATCGTTCCACTCGAAAGCTTGCGCTCGATTTTCGAGGATTTATTTCTAGGTTTCATCGAAAAAATCATGCGAAGTTATTTTTATTCAAATAAACTTTTATTCCGTGATTTTAGAGCAATCAAAAATGCTGATCGCGCTATTCGCGCTTCTCGCGCTGTTCGGCGTCTCGCATTCTGGTAAGTTTCACTTTCCGCGAACAATTAAAAGATCATTTGACAAAAATGTCGTCGATTCGATGAAACAGGCGAGACAAAATCGAGTAGGGTGGTGTGCTACTTCAGCAACTGGGCGATTCATCGACCGGGGATCGGGAAATACGGCATCGGCGACATCCCCGCTGATCTCTGCACCCACGTGATCTACGCGTTCATCGGGGTGAACAACGTCTCCTGGGACGTTTTCGTAATCGAGCCGGAAGTGGACATCGATCAAAATGGCTTCCGGAACTTTACGAATCTCAAGAAAAAGTACCCGAATTTGAAAACCTCGGTGGCCGTTGGCGGGTGGGGCGAGGGCGGCAGGAAATACAGCGACCTTGTAGCGGTCAAACAACGAAGAGACACTTTCATCAAAAGCGTCGTTCGTGAGTAACGATCGAGAACCAATGAAAAAGCGGGAAAGAGCGAATTCGCGAACTATTTTCACGAACTGCACACACCGACACGCGCTGCACACCGACGCGTACGCACACATTCGTGGACACTATTGACTCGCGCATCGATCGCGGAAACGCGAAACACGTAATTTTGACAGACGAATCTTGCGATTTCGCCTGTCAAACGTTACACGCGATAAAAATTCGTTTTTTCACTTCAATTCGCTAATGCTTCGACCCGAATTCCGCGATTTTCAGAGTTTATGCACGAGTACAACTTCGACGGGTTCGATTTGGACTGGGAGTACCCGGGAGCGACTGACAGAGAAGGGAAATACTCGGACAAGAATGTCTTCTTGTACTTCGTGGAAGAATTAAGAAGAGCTTTCGACAACGAGAACAAAGGCTGGGAAATTACCATGGCAGTTCCGGTCGCGAAATTCCGCCTGCAAGAAGGCTACCACGTCCCGGAACTTTGCGAGTACATACATAAATGAAAGATGATTGGGCGCACGAAGAGAGCCGAAATTGTGCAATTCTTTTCTCCTTTTTTTCGATACAGAAACCTGGACGCGGTGCACGCGATGTCGTACGATTTGCGGGGCAATTGGGCCGGTTTCGCCGACGTGCACAGTCCGCTGAACAAAAGGCCCCACGATCAGTATGCGTACGAGAAGCTGAATGTGGTGAGTGCATTCCACCCGATGAATCAGCGCCCACGGGCTCGAAAAACAACCATTTCGCGTGTTTATTGACTTTTTCAGAACGATGGTCTTCGTCTGTGGGAGGACATGGGCTGTCCCTCGAACAAGCTGGTCGTCGGAGTGCCGTTTTACGGGCGCACGTACACGCTCAGCAGAAGCAACAAGAACTACAACCTCGGGACTTACATCAACAAAGAAGCCGGGGGTGGCGATCCTGGAAATTACACCCAGGCCAAAGGTTTCCTGGCATATTACGAAGTAACGCCTCTTTTTCGATCTTTGAACGCTCGCTTTTTTTACGCACGGTCCTTTTATAAAAATGCAAATTCAGATCTGTCCAGAGGTAAATGATCCCAACTCCGGATGGACGAGAAAGTGGGATGAGCACGGGAAGGTTCCCTACACGTACAAAGGCAAGTTCATCGCTCCCTGAGATGTATCATCTTTTTTCGTTCATTTTCATTACGTCATTTGTATCTCCGTGACCAAATCTCGTATGTAAATTGCGCTCCTTTGGAATTGATTGCCCTTGGTAACATGCTTTTTTGTGATGTCTTAGGAACGCAATGGGTGGGCTACGAAGACGAGGAAAGTCTTCCGTACAAGATGGAATTCATCAAGAAAAGAGGGTATTTGGGGGCCATGGTTTGGGCCATTGATATGGACGACTTCACCGGCGTTTGCGGCGAGATTAACCCTCTTTCGAAAATTCTTCATAAATATATGAAGAACTATCGAGTTCCTGAACCGGTTTATGATACGACCCCGAGGGTAAACATTATTAGCGATTTTTGAATTTTGTGGATTTATTTTTGGCGAATTGGATCTTTTGGTACGGAATTTTGATGATGAATGTTTATTAGCCTGAATGGGCGAGACCGCCGAGCACAACTCCTGAAAACCAGCAGAAGCCTGTTTATCGACCAACTACTTCGACTCCGAGTAGAGACACCGAGGAAACTACGGAACCGCTGAAACCTTCCCGTCCTACGCGCCCGCGTCCAACTCGTCCGACAACTTCGAAACCGAGCAATGAAATTGACGAGAACGCGGACGACATTCAGTGCGTTGATCAAGATTTCATGGCTTCGAAAGACTGCTCAGTTGTAAGTTGCAAGAAGTCATTTTGTGGCTTCTCAAAAGAAGGGCTTTGAAAAGATTGTGTATTTTTTGTGGTGAAAAAGGAATGATGTATGCGATCTAGAAATTGCTCGTGTTGCAAATAATTAACTTCTTTTTTAGGGGTAATTAGCTTGAATTTTTATGAGTTTTTGTCCAGGATAGTCACTTTATTTAATTCTTTATTGCATTTCCGATTAAGTAAATGAATGTTTAACGAATAGGAATTGTGTAGCTAATGAGAAATGAGTAATTAGTTGCTAATTGGAGAGAATTCGAACAATCAATTCACTTTTTCGAATTTTGAAGTTTAGTTGAATGTTTTTAATATTTGACAAAAAAGAATGCCAGAAAAAAGTTGAATTGATCTGAAAACGCGATAATCTTTCGGAATTAAATTTTTATCCACGATAGCAATTTTTTCTCTTATGGAAAATTGATAGTTAAACTCCGTAAGAATTCCTTCCAATAATGCGACTTTATTCAAACCATTTTTACGAAAATATGTTCTTTTTCGTTTTTGGATTAAGTGAAAATTTGAATATTTTTTACAACCATGTTTATACTAAAAGAATTTTTTTTAAATTGGAAAAAACTGAGCGTTAGACGATGAATCATTCTGATTCTCGCAACAAATACATTCGAAAAAAAACCGATTGAATTTAAAAATCTATACGAAAATTGTACTTTTTGGAGACTGCAGGAACATTTTGTTATAATTGCGCTGTTTTTTTTTTCAGTATTACAGATGCGTTTATGGAAAACCGCTGAAATTTCAATGCAGCGAAGGACTGATTTACAACCCTGTACAATCGGTTTGTGATTGGCCAGAAGACGCGAATCGACCGGAATGTAAAATTAAAAAAACATCGATCAAATAACGCAGCGTTGATAAAGTTTCTAATATAGCGAGAACATGAATACGAGAAAATGACATTTATCAAACCGCAAGAGTGACTGTATAGTGTAATTTCGAATAAAAAAATAAAAAGAGCGCCCACATTCTTAAAAAAAAAACATTCATTATTCAATTCTTTCCCGCCAACAATCGAAAAATAGGAAATCCGGTAAACAGCAATACCGTAATCTACATTACCAATCGACGTTATCAAACGCGATAAATACGATAAGCGTGAAAATAAATTCGGATCTCGACAATTCAATAACGCGTAATCAGAAATGTTGATATCCTAAATGAGCATTCGAAAATTCCGGAAACTTCCATAGCAGTACATGACAGATAGCGCCACGTGTCAGCTCCTCGACGAGTTTCCGACGTTTCCGTGTGTTCTGGTGTGTTCCATCGTGGTAAACGTTTGCGAAATACATACGAGAAACGCAGTAACTTGCACCCCAGTTAAAACCGAATCGTTATCGCAATTGATTCGCTACAAAGCTGGCGAGGCAGGAGAACCCGAGTGAGTTTAATTAGCACGCGGCAAATATCGATCGATTGGCTTCCATACTCGTGGATCGCGAAAAAGAAAACACGACCAGAGTGTGCTCCATCTGTCTCCATCTTCGCTTGACCCAAACGTTGGATTTTTACGCTAAAAGGCGCTCGTCCAGCAGGGCGTTACCATTTTATATGACTTTTTTGCGACGTCAAGGTAAGGAAGCAAGCAACGTTTTATCCCTTACATCCTACCCAAACACTCGGATCTAAATTTAGTAATCAGCCATTTTGGAATAAGAACGTGTTCTGTTACGG
>JABFQM010004141.1:0-10095 GCA_022816865.1 Zelostemma sp. ZL-2020
ATTGGCTAAGAAATAAACATTTTTCTTTTAAAAAACTGTTAAAATTTTCAATTGTTCGTTACGAGCATTTTTGCACAATTTTTTCAGTGGCTTATTTTTTTTCGTGAAGAAGAAGATGTTGTTAAATTAATTATACTGGCATATTAAATGTAATTAATGTCGTTGCGTTATAAATATTTTTTCTAATTCACCCTTGCATTAAAGTATCGATCCACCTTAATAGAATTTTGTGAAATGCTACAAAAGAATATCACAATTCATACGTGAGCAAATCCGCGTTTTCTGTAGAAAATGCACTCATCTTTTGATGATAAATAATTTTTTTGCGTTGATTATTTTAACGACACAATGTAATTAAAATTCTGAAAAGCTTGTAAATGTAAACTTTGTTCATTTTGATTCCATCGCCTATCCAAGCTGGAAAATGTTCCTGACCTATCAATAAAAGAAAGAAGTAAAGCCATGTCTGTCACTGTGCGCTGTCTGCAGAAAAGCAGGGTGAGGCTTAAAAGGGTGGGAATATCTGGGCTTGTGCTTGGGGTGCGAACCCGTTAGTGAGTTGCGCGGCGCCCCAGCCGCTGCACGTCACAGATCCGTTCTCAGTGAGTACCCGTACGAAATTTGTGCTTCTTATCTGCATATTTTCATCATTCATAGAAACCCGATAAATGCGAAATTTCTTTTGCAGTAGATCAGCTTGACAATGCAAGCGATCGAATGCATTCGAAGTTACCATTTGAGTGAAATACTTGTTTGTATATAGCGTCGTACATAATTAGCCCAGTTTATTGATTTTTAACATTTTACGATAACATTTTAGCTACTGAAATGAAATAAAATTCTGTGCTTGTTTCCAGTTTTTTATTTCACGGAAAATGCGTTCGAGGTTTTTTGGGAATGTAATTCTAGTTTTTGAAACATGTCATTCTTAACTAGAAATCGTAATAATTTACCGTGCTTGAATATTTCATTAATTATCCAGTTGAAAAAATGCCTGTATTTCTTAAAACGTTACACATTTCTTTTGAGTAGAAAAATTGGTAGAACAACTAGATCGATTTTAAAATATTAAACATTTTTAGAGCAAGTTCAGTTTGGTAACTGAGTAGTAAATTACTTAGGGATGAATAAGTCGTGTTCATAAAGTTTGAATGTTCGCAGATATATAATCGTATATAAGGACACACGGGGCGCGCAAGTAATACCTTGCCAGTACAGTAGAATAGAACACTCTACAGTCAGACAAGTTTCAATTTCCTAATGAAATAATACGAGTACAATGCAACTTAAATACTCGGACTTGAACTTAAATATCAGCATAAAGTTACGCGGAACACTAGAATTTCTCAAGAGAATTACAGAATTAATCGTATTGACAGGACGACGAATTTCTTAAAATGACCTAATCTTATCGTCTGCACTTTGAATGCATTTGTCTAAAAGATTAATGAAATTTTAAAGAGAATTTGGATTCGACAGTTGCATTTAATCGTGTCCATTAATTATATTCCTAATTTTACCAACGGAATGACTGGTTCTTTTTTAAATTGTGAAAAAAATGATTCCATGTGCTTATTGTTTGCTGCAATTTATGTGTTTATGTATTCATGTATTTTTATTGACAGTAAAATATACAGCATGTGGCTGCTTTATATGCCTCTGTTTTTTGTGTAATATTTTCACCACTCCGTCATCTTGGATTTTTGAAATATAACAATCAATAAAGGTTTTTTCACAAAATACTTTTGATGTTTCTTCATTTTTTATTAACATTTTTACTTCTCGATGTTCTCTCCTTTCCTCGCTCTTCCTCCACAATATTAACCGAAAATTATGAAATAATGCGTTTCCATTCTTTGGTGTTGTGACGCCTCGAAAATAACATTCTTGACAAAGTACTCTGTACAATTTTAACTGCCAATGATAATTTTTTATGAAAAATGGGTCTCTAAAGATTTCAAGTATAAAATATGTGTTCTACTATTTTTGAAAAATAGAAATTTTACCGAGTACTTTATTAATGCATGAATCAATAACTGTGTGCATGACATCAGAGATTTTTGGTGGTGACTGATAAAAATTTGTTTCTATTTCAAGTTTTAACTACTACTTGAAGTAAAAGAAAAAGTCATGTAATTTTATTCCACTTACATGCTAAGGAACTTTACGTTTAAAAAACTTTTGTTAATAACTGTCAATTTGGCGTAAAGTACTAAAGTCTGAAACATGATGTTGATTTAACGCCCAATTAACTTGGAAAGATGCTCCAGTTCCCTGGGATCTTCTGTAACCGGAAACGTAAATCCTATTAAGGAAAACTCCCAATTTAACTACGAAAATAAATATTGGAAATACTTTCCACAATTTGCAGTTATGATGTATTCACAGTAAAAATACGAAGGAAATATATTACGCTGAACCGCGGTTTTTTCATTATTCTTTTTATTAAAATTCTACACCGAGAGCTTAAAAAAGGGAATCAAGTCTCAACGTGCGTTTTGCAATGCAAAACATTATTATATGCATGAATGACGTGAACGGCATTCTGAGTTTCTGAATTTTCTACTAAATCGTTCAATTCAGTAGAGTTCGCAACGATAAATAAAGTCCGATATTACGGTCTATACAGATCCGGCGACTGAGTTATGGCTCTACTTTTGAAAAAAGGACGAATCGATTTCCTAGGATTGATGGTAGATAAGACGTTGTGTGTAACATTACAATCGGAGCAATAAAGTCCAAATTGCTTCGAACTCAGCACTTTGGAAATACGTTGGCTAAACTCAAAGCTTTCGGGTCGGTTCAATGCTTCTCACAAGGAACAGAATTTGACCTACATACGTTTAATATGCACTGGTTGAAACTGAAAATACATATTTGCGATCAATTTTTCTTTGACAGTGCAACTGCACGGGTTTTCATAAAATCCTTTGAGTTGAGAGAAAATTCAGAAAGAGCAATGCATGTTTCGAGTCCTGTATGTATTTACATACATATTATACTGATTACGCGATGATTTCCGAAAAGAAATTACGGTTTCTCTATTCATTACAACATAATTACAAGATGATTAACGGAGATGAAAACGGATATTGATTTTGCAGGCAAGTACATATTGTTTGATTGAAGTGATGTTTAATTAACTTTTGTACGTTTTCAATTTACATAAAAGCGCAAAATCCCTGTTTCTCATATTGGAATTAATTAATTTCAAAATTTTCTAACGGAAAATATGTAAATTTATCTGCGTAAATCTCCTCTTAAATTGCACGCCCTTCGGAGCCGTGAAAGTACCGTGAAAACTCTGGAAACAATACATTGCTTTAACGCGTCTTTGTCTTCATTTCCAAGAGACACGAGTGTTGACTTTTTAAATTGCATAGGGTGACGTTTACACTGTCTTCTAAATCGGGAAAAATAAAGACACTTGTTTTTGCAGTGATAAAATCTCGTCTGAGAGGAAATTATTTTATGTGTACGAAAATTTATGCGATAAAAAATGGGCACATGCGCAGCGAGTACTTACTCTCCGAGATAATGCGCATGTCTTTTTCAACAGGACGCATAGGTATATTTATACACTCGATCGATTAATTTGATTTAAACCTGCACACGTCTATTCCGCTCTCTAAAACTCATCAGGACTTGTCATTATTTTGAAAAATAATTAATTTGCATTTATTCGTAGTACTGGTTTGAAAACAAAAAATTTAAACGAATGCATTGCAATATAGTTTTATAATTTAAACAGGAAATTACAATTCAAATATACGAATAACATTGTTTTTTGCAGCCTTTTTGTGCGGTAGGGCTTTCGAATTTTCAGGTGATAAAGAAGTTGTTATCGCCAGGAAAGAGTACCTGCATTTATGTTCATATTTGAAGCTGAATAAACTCGACAAATTTTTGGACATCGAACCTAGAATTTTACCATTTTTATCATTGAGTTTCGTGAACTGAGCTTACAATTGTTTTCTTACAATGCATGTAAATGCAGTAAATAACAAATAGTACAATAGGGAGCGAAATTTCAAAACAGGAATATATTTTCTGAGCTAGTTATTTAATTCTGTATTAAATAAAAATCGTTTTCGATTATGAGAAACTTGATTATAAAAATTGATAAAAATAGAAGTACTTGCACCTTCAATTCTGCAAGAATAAAAATTTCGAGAGCTTCGGATTTTATTATTACGTTGAATATTTTGTTTTACTGGTTATGGAGATAAAAACTTTTACATCCATAAACAGTAAAATGCCTAGTTAAGTACGCCAGAAAAATTATCACTTTTATGTTGTGTGAAGAATATATGATTATAAACAGCGCAATTTCTTTGTAAATATATATAAAATAAATCTGCATTCTTTATAACATTCACCTTTATCTTGTATACTTTTTGCAATTTATTTGAAAAAACTGAAAATTTTGCACTGATTCCTATCCCCCTCAGAATCCATGCAAATCCCACTGAAAAATAACAATGTCAAACTCCGAAATGGTCGTAGAGCCGGCTGTGACATTTCGTAAACAGCGTTTTATGATCATGAGCATTACATCGCTCCGACGTGAAAATTTGGATTCTCATGTAAAGTATTGAATTCGATGTCAACTTTTCCAAAAAGGGTCCATGTTTAAATACATGGCTATAAAATAAGGTGTCGTTCGGGACAAATCACTCAAATCGAAGTGGTCCTTCTTAAATCAAGACAAAGATTTTTCTGTTTCAGATATGAGAAAACTGCTTCAGAATTTCGAATTAAGGACTGCTGATTCATGATGAATAGTATTAGATTCATACATTTCGTACATCGTGAGGGTCATGACGAGACACTTTTTCTGGAAATCAGAAAAGCAGTTCAAATTATCGCTGGAAATGAATGTATTTTAATGATTGAGGTCGTGTTCAAACTTTTTATTTTTCACGCAAATTTGAAAGTAAAAAATTATGGGAGTTTCCGAGTATATTTATATTGAGAGCAGCAAATCTATGTTCAATTTTTCAAATTTATTTACAATTTTACCTAAATTGGCAATACCATTGCAGTTAAATAAAAACTTGATTCGTTATGAAAATGCATTTCCATCAGGAAATTGTTTGAACTACTTTAAATCCAGGAAGTTCCGTCAATAAAAGAACGATGAAAAATAACATACTTCCACAAGAAATAAAGATTCGTTGAAACTACGTTTCTCTACGTAATCATAAGAAAGAATCACCGGGAAGTTAATGATTTCAGGTCTGTTATATCCGCGGAATGCAGACCTGTATTATGTTTTTTAATGTTTTTTAAGAAGATGGCAGTTATAAAAAAATACAAGGGTACTGAAATATGTACTGAGGTAAGAAAAGAGACCAAAAATCATTGGTAAGTTCAATGTACAGAAATATTTGATAAAATGAATATAGTATGATTTTAACATTTAAAAAAATCGAATTTGTACTATTTTTATCGTACCAAAAGTCATTTTTGTCAAGGTTTGCAACTCGAAAAATATTTATTCTTACACTCGTCCCTACGGTTTGTTTTCCGCTTAATTATAATTATATACATACATATATATGATCAACCACATAATTTTTACTTAAAACATTATGCGATAGAAAACTTTAATTTTAATCTTGGTGCAATTGAAGTAATAATCGTAACAGTTATATTTTTTAGTTGTTTTGACTACGATGTAGTCCAAACACCTATAAAATATGATTGTAACGATAATAATTACTGACGATCGTAATAAAAAGATTTAAGTAAGATTAGACACAGAAAGATACGTATAAAGTTATCGGATTTCAATTTAATAAATAAAGTCTAACATTTTTTTGAAGAATCATGCCAATGCAAATAAATAACAGAATTGAGATTATAATTTATTTCTAAACCAAAGATAAATTCATGGATTCCATACCTATGACATTTATAGATTTTCAAGTATTATTTTATGTGAACATAAAAGACTTCATTCAATAAAATTGTTCCTTAATTTTACGAGGAGCTCAAGTTATATTTCTCATTTAAGGTTTCAGTTCCAAAATGTGAATGAATCACTTTATAATAAGTTGGTACTTAATTATAATCTCAGCTTGTTATTTACCGTTACATTATTCTTTTTCAAATTGATAGTTTCATTTTTTAAATTGAAGCTCGCAAACTTTTGAGAGATACCTCAACCTTCCATATTCTTGCTTTATTCTTTAAACCAATGTTTTATGGCCGCATTTTGTGTACTTTTTCATTTTTAATGCGCACCATCTCTTGCTTTACAATCAAATTTTCTTCTTTTTCTACTTTTACGTAAATGTAGTCCTCGTGAAAACCAGGTTATACTTCAAGTTATATATTCATCAATCAAATCTTTTTTTCGCTATGTATCTGAATACAAATAACAATTAATGGGACAAATCAGGACATTTCCCGTGGCGCCCGGTCATCATTATACTTGCGATTGGTACCGTATCAATTACGCTTTTGGATCAATTGCAGCACTTATTGCTTTTAAGTAATCTGCTTCTTCATTCTTCGCTAACGCCTTCTGTAACTAGCTTTTCGTTTTTATCTCAATTGTATTTACATACGATTATTTCACTTTGAATAACAACCTGTCTTGGAGATACGTCACTTTGCATCTTCTGATTTCATTTAAACCCAACCCTGGTTACAATTTCCCGATAGATTTTGCATTGAAAACATTAGGGAATCTACTTAAGAAGTTTTTCAACTGAGTTCAAATTCCTGTAACTTTTTGATAGGGTTTATTGGATTTTCAAAGAAAACTTGTTTCGATTATGAGACTTTTTAAATCAAGTAACCTAGAAAATTTTCTGAACACATTTTCCGATAGAGTTGAAGGATAAAACAAAGGTCTCAAATTATTTTCGAGAAAAATTTGTCTTTACAAAAGTTGTTAACAATTTAATTGTAATGCATGTCTTTCGTAAAAATTCATTTTCTCCGAATCGGCTAAATGAAAGTTAATAAAATTTTATTGAAATGTGGCCAAGGGCTTGCAGAATAGAACGGTGGCACTGAGATGCATTAATAATGCAATTTGTTTATAAAATTACCGGTTGTTAATCAACAATTTGAAATTTAAGCAACTTCTCCGCCTCTGGGGAAAATGTTTGTGACGATAATCTATGCAAAATTTATCCACGAACAAGAATCTGGAAAAAAATTTGTGGGATCTCTATTTGGTAAAAAGCTATGCATTTCATTGTCGCGGCGCGCAAGCGCGCGAACGCGTGATTCCATGCAGCGCGCTCGAGCAGCTTATGGCGCGCTTGACAGGCCGAGGTTTTTCCTGGAATATTTCAAACAAAACCCATGCGAATTTTTTTTATGAACAAATTCCGGAGTATATTTATCAGCATTCGTATTGTGCTTTTTAGGAGAAATCGAAAACAGGAATTTCAGATGTAAACGGGAGGAGAAGTTGCTTAAATTTCAGATTGTTTATTAACAATCGGTAATTTTATAAGCAAATTGCATAATTAATGCATCTTAAAATTTTATTAACTTTCATTCAGCGAATTCGGAGGAAATGCAATTTCACGAAAGGCATGCATTAATATTAAATTGTTAACAACTTTAGTAAAAACAAACTTTCCTCAAAAATAATTTAAGACCTTTGTTTTATTCTCCAACTCTATCGGAAAATGTGTTTGTACACACAAATTTTTGACTTCGGTTTTTTGGCGACACACTTGAGAAATGTTGTACCTAATAAAATCTGTTATTTCCCGATGTAGCATTTCAACCCCGTAAGGTTTTATAAATTCTCCAAAACTGAGATGTGAAAAAGAACGAATTGTTGCTGTAACTTCACAGATATATTATATGAGTTTTAAAATTTATATCACAAGCTAAGCATCGTTCTTCGAGGTCAAATCGTTGAGATTTTAATCAAGTTTTTTGAATGTATATCATTATCAAATCATATACTTTAGCATTAATCACCATGAATCATTTACGTCAACCTTAACATTTGGATGAAAGTTTTCCCTTGAACCTGTTTACATCTTCCCACTTCTTCTTCTTGTCAAAGTACAAGTATTATCTTTTAACGTCTTATGCCTGATAGAATTAATAGAATAACACCCAATATATTATTGAGTCCAAAAGTTACCTCAACTGAGCTTAGATCTAACCTGAAACTTTGATATTGCGGTGACCGGGAAATAGCACAATCAAAATTGCATTTCATTCCCATTGAAAAAAGGTATAAATGGGACGTGCGTGTACCGTGCAAAGTGATGCATTCATGTGAGCACGCGTGTTTATTTTCAATGGATTACTCTTCCAACTATCGTGGATTGTGCGAATGTTATTAAAAATAGACAGAGAGAAATCCAAACAAAAGCAATAGCCAAGTGAATTTCGCATTGTGAGGTATAAATTCTAATTTTTATACTTCGTATTTCCGTATTTCATAGTAATGATTAATTTCTACTTTTTTCTCTCTTCAATCCTTTGATTTATATTCTCAATTTTGGTAGTTGATAGATTTTAATTTTTAGATTCGAATCTTTGGTTTGGAAAGGAAAAGTAATTCAGATTCAATTAGAAAGTAATAAATTCTGGAAATGAGACAAAACGAAGCCTTTTCAACCTTTAAAGATTATGATAATGATTCCCATTTATAAATTTCGAGCCTACCGGTTGCTAAGAATATTCCTCGTGGTTTTTCTATCTTAAACGACGTACAACATAGAATTGTAATTCTAATAACTTCGATGAAGTTTAAAAACTTTGTCGGAATTCCGATGAGTTTCAAAATGCAAAATAATTTACACACTATAAAGTCAGCATTTCGTCGAAAATGTTTCTCCGAAAAACTGAAACAATTGCATTTTTACCCGAATTGCACGTTGCACATATCTTTCCGGAAATTTTCAATAGTTCTTCCAACAGGGTGCAAATCGAAAGGTTTTTACTGATTTCAATTAATTAGCCCTAATTAATTCAACGTAACGTGCATTAAAATGTAAAGGAATCGAATATTTAATCACAGAATCAAATTTCTAAATCAATTGTTCTCCAAAATAAGTTTCAGTAAAATTGGGAAAAAATGGCAAATGTATTAGCTTATCGGCGAAATGTATTTTCGGCAAAACATCATTCGATCAAAAACACGTGTAGGATTCGTCAAAACAGTGTTCAAAGTTTTATTCCGATTCTCATTTCGAAACTTGTATGCCAAGATGACGTATAATTGGGTACTTAGAAATACGATAATACTGGAACCGAATTAAAACAACACGTTCCACCGTAGATTAAACATCAGATTTTTGTATCACATACAACACAGAAGAAAGCGTATTGACACTAGAAAGGCTCCTTTCTAATAAATGTACAAAGGCTTTCAAAAACCGTGATTTTTATTCGATATTTACGGAAGTCGTTCACGATTTACGATTTTATATCGCAGTATAGAGGTTATTCTTTGTGCAATTCTGGTGTTAACTACGCTGGTAGTATCTACCATAAAATTTTATGCTTCACATATAAAAGATATCTCTGCTACGATGTAGAAAAGTTATATGCTTTTTCATTAATTTTTACAACGCTGAACAGAAGTTAACGATTTTTGGATTTTCATTTATTTTCAGCGAAACGTGACGTTTAAAGGAGGTACTCCTGAAAATGCCCTTTCCATACCGATGGTGCTTTTAGTTGGTTCGATAAATTTATTATACTTATTGCACCGCCCCTCGAAGTCACTCGAAACTAAAGGTGACATTTCTAGAATCATATTACCTGAAAAGCTCTTAAAAATTGCTAAAACAAACGAAACAAAAAACGTCTTTTGAAAATAACGAGACTGTCGTATGTGTAGTGCATTTTAAAAGAAAAATTAAGGTGGATCGATACTTTAATGCAAGGGTGAATTAGAAAAAATATTTATAACGCAACGTCATTAATTACATTTAATATGCCAGTATAATTTATTTAACAACATCTTCTTCTTTACGAAAAAAAATAAGCCACTGAAAAAATTGTGCAAAAATGCTCGTAACGAACAATTGAAAATTTTAACAGTTTTTTAAAAGAAAAATGTTTATTTCTTAGCCAATTTGCATGTCCGATTATTTATAT
>JABFQM010004142.1:0-10089 GCA_022816865.1 Zelostemma sp. ZL-2020
GTCAAAGTTTTGCACCACGGAAAATAGACGTGGAGGAGGAAAGACCCTGACGCCAACAACGAGCTTATACACTTCAGTCGCACTTCGAAGTGTCCATCGTCGCGATCGTTTGTACATGTTTCGCGTAAAAACTCGAGTGTCATGACTCGATTACAAATTGCAACGCAAAGACTCGATTAACAATTACAAAACGCTGTGCAAACATTTACATCTACGAAGAGACAATCGTTTTGATCTTCGAAAGAACATCAATGAAAGCGAATAAAAAAATGCCTCTTTGACGCGTCAATGAGTTTCGACACGAAAAACGCGGTGTTTATGACCGATCGTTATTTCTATTCTCGCAAAAATATAAATAGAAATAAATAAGAATCCCTCGCAAGCAGTTGGGCTCTTGTTTCAAAGGAGCGAGTCGCGTTCTCGGCTCCTTTGAAGTTTCGGGAAACTAAAAAACAAATTATTAAAAACGGTTAAAAAAGGAAGAGACAAAGTGTCGAAATGCAGCGCGTACTGAGTTTTCAAATGTCTCGGGAGTTCGGGGAGACGAGTGCATTCGTCACGAAACGAATGTGCTTTTCCTCCGTGTTCGCCGCGGGTTTCATGTGCGTTCTCGGTGGTTTTCCCTTGGGTAGATTCGCCGTTGAAAGGACGTTACACGTGCGCGCTGAAAGGGCGCGCTTGGAATTAGCGGACAACGGTCTTAGAGCCACCGAGCACCTTCAGCATCTTCTTCTCGAGATTTTGAGCGAGGCCAAATTCAAGGACGATTACGACTACGTCACGTGCGCCTTTTCTTTCGCACCCGGTTTCTGCAATCAAATGAAACATGATTAAAAATGCCTTCTCCGATTTCAGAAATGGAAAAAACGGTCATTCCGACCCAGGTGTTCGCGAGCTGAAAAAGATTCTGAGCGATGCTAAATTGTTTCAACAAGTTGTGGAGACTGAAACTTGCGCTGTCGCCACGGTACGAGGGTTCTTCGAGCCAGGTGAAATCGCTTGAGAATAAAATAATGAATTAAAACATGATTTGTAAAAATAATGTTGTATTAGACAGATATATCGTTTTTTCCGCGAGCGGGGACGGTATTTCGGTAGCGATCGAATTGGCGAAAAGTCTCGGCCGCATTCACGTGGGGAACAAGTGGAAGCCTCGAAGAACGATGATATTTTGCACGTTTTTGGGCCCTTCCGATTGCTGTTACGAGGAATTACCGGGTCATGTAAAATCCAAAGTGATTAGTTACATCGCAGTTCATGGCAACGCTATACAAGGTCGGTTTTACACAAATTGACACTGATTGTTTTCGATTTCAATTCGATTTCGATTTTTTCAGAAAACGGTTACTTCGTAGCCTCGGGGTCGAACATGATGCAGGCAACGATCATGCAATCCATCGATCGAATACGAAATTTCAAAGTCGGGAATAAAAACTTGCTAGAAAGTCACGTCCAACGGAACGAGAAAAATGCGTTCCCGCGACTCGCGCTCGATATGCCTCACGCGATTTTATCCTTTGCGGTAAGTTGCGGTAAGCATAATTTCGAAACTGAAAATTCTAGCTCGTTCGAACTCGGAAATTGTTTCAAACGCAGTGGAGCGAAATGAACATTTTTGTACAGAACAAGAAGAACGCGACGACCGGGGAAAATGAGAACAGTAGAAGCCTGGAAATGTACCAAAAAATACTTTTGACGCAGATTGTCGGGATGAGCATTTGGCGACTTTCCGACTCCGTTATCACGTCTCGATGGGAGCCGAAAAACTTTTACAATGAAATTGACAAAGCTTTGGATACCGTGCAAAACGAACAACTCGGAGGAGAAAAAGGTTTACAAAAGCGCGACTTAATTTTCTCGACATTCAATGAACAGTAATTTTCAATCGCAGATCAAGTTCGCCTGGCATTGTCGGAAGTAGTGAGAAATGTGAATCAGCTTAACGAAAAACTCGACAGCCTGGACAAAACGAAGTAAGAAAAGCCGCGTTCGCGATACAAGAAATGAACATTAATTTTTGTACAATCCTCGAATTACAGCTCTTTCAAAGTTCGCATGACAAACGATTTACTCCTGGACTTGGATCGCGCTCTGTTGTGCTCTGACGAGGACTCGCATTCGAAGACCGACCCGGTTATTTTCCCCGCAATTTCTCAAGCGCACCTGATCGAAATCGAAAAATGTTTCAGGGAAGCTAGTCAAGTTTTGAAAGACCAATAACGATCGCATGAGAATCGACTTATATTAAATATATTTTGTAACGAAACACATACAAAATAACCGGATACTTTCATTATTCTATGTATAAATACTTAATGTCACTATTTTCGTAACTCTTAAAATCACAAGTCTTATAAATCAATACAAAATCAGTTCTTTGCGTTGCAATATCATACGCTGGCGGAACCGTATCGAATTTCCCTTTCGAATTGTTGGGCGTTCAACGTCCCGTCTATTTCCTCGCAGTTTGGATTAAACACGGAATAAGCGCTAATTTCCCCTTCTTTTCTGGGCTTGGTCCTCGTGTTCAGGCAAATCAGAAGGAACGCCGAGATTATAAAGTACACTGCTCCGAATTCGACATTCACCGCTACCACGTAAAGCGTTGCCCAGATAACAAAGTAGAGGAAGTAAGTGGCCCTGGTCAAATTCGGACTCGAATCCGGCAGCGATTCCGCTTCCTCTTCAACAGAGTCCGACTTTTCTTCGGATTCGATGCTCTCTGCTTCATCTGCGTCCTGAAATCTTTATATTATTAAAGTTCTTCGAGCGTAAAAAGCTTTTTTATCCCCTTCGACGAATCTTTAAAAAAAATTTGCATGTAAATATATTGTATTTCGAACGTTTAAATAAAATTAAAAAATTCCGACTAACAATTATTTTCGCGTGATTAAATTAGATTCGACGGCACCTTTCGTTTACATAAGAACGATGCGGTGCGAAAAAATTTGACATATTTTTCTACGGATCAGCTGTTTCCGATCGATCGTGTTTATAGACAAGGAAAATTGTGGAAAATCGATCGGCGTTTCGTCAGATACGATTGCCTGGCGGCAAAGCTGGTTAAATGGCAGTGTAAGTCAAAAGTACAAAGATTTTGTTATTGAATTAAGTTGACAGCGCGCACACGTGTTGAGCAATTCATGACATAACCTCACCTTTGGAGCGATCAGCGGCTCAGAACTGGTTTCTCCAAGCCACGGAGAAATTCCTTTTATCGAATTCTTCACCGTTTCCACCATCATTTGCCTTTGTTTTCTTCGACGATATGAATTGAGTTTTTCGTCCATTTACGACAGTTTAATCGATTCTTTGGTTGGACGAAGATCAAGTAAGTACGCGTTCATCCAATAAATTGTCTTCTGCACTGATTGTTTCCCCCGCGAACCGCGGAACTGCTTTGTACGTGTGTGATGTTCTTACCTGTATGTGTGAGAGTCATTTTTCAAAAATTACGAACGAACTGATTATTGAAAAATAAAGCGATATTCGATGCGCAGTTTCAAATGCATAAAAATTCGAAATAGTTGCTACATATAGTTCGCGAACTGTTATCACAGTTTTGCAATTGTAAATATTATTCTCTTTCATCGCGCAAATGCATTTCTCAATTCAGAATTTCATTTATTGATATTCTTTGAACGGTTTATATAAGAAATTTACTAATTATAATTATAATAGAGATAAGCATCATTTCAATTTAAGTTCAAACTACTTTCACATTTTCAAACAGCATGAATTTCGTTCGTTTTTCAAAAACGACTTATTTTCTTTACGACACTTTCAAGGTCACCTACAAAAATGGAAAAAAAAGGGTCAAATCCGCAATTAATTTGTATGAAAAAAGTTGGGAAATATTGAAACTTCCATTATAGGTACTTAAATTATCATTTTTCTCGATAAGAATTCTCGACATGTGTTTCTTGGCAGAAATAGATGTAATCGATTGAATATTGAATGATTGATAAAGCCCTACGTGCTTATCACATGAATAACTTATCACAGAAACGGAAAGGTCGTCTTCAGATGAAGCAGTTCTGAAAACTCGCGTTACTGTTTTTATCGCGTGGGAACACAAACTGTGAATGATAAAAATTTCGAAAATAAGTAAATATTATGTTACCATATCGATGTTTATCGGGCATGAGCAAATTCTCAAAATCCGAAATTGAGAATTCCTGGTCGAGCGCCAACAATGGAATCAACAATGGCGTTCAGGGCCAAGGTCAAATGGGCAAACTACCCTCGGATACGTTCCCGATCGAGAACAAACCCGAGAGAAAAGTTTTCGTTTTATACACCGGCGGAACCATTGGAATGGTCAGGAACGAAGATGGAGGTACCGAAATCGCAATTTCTTTTCATTTTCAATTCAAATTCGCGGAATAAGTAATATTTTTATTTCAGCGTTGGCACCGAAACCGAATACCTTCGTAAACAATTTAAAAAAGTACCCGAACATGCACGACGTCGCGTATGCCGAAGAAAAGTTCGACAATAAAGGTCCCTTGGTACTTCCGTGAGTAATAAAAAACACGAATTGATTTTTGATGGAAAAAGTAACATTTCGACGTATTTTTTTAAAGCTGACTTTTTCAGATTGGCCGAAGTTGATAGTCGACGAATCGTTTACGATGTCCTGGAATATTCGCCGCTTTGCGACTCGTCGAATATGACGATGGACGATTGGATTCGGATAGCGACTGATATAAGGGTTCGAAATTTGCTTTTCTTTCGGGACAATCTTTTAATCCGGAAAATGAAAAACTTGAAAAGTCAGGCCTTTTTTCCGAACAAATGCAAAATCTTGCGGAGAATAGAAATTTTGAAACCACGAAATTTCAAAAGTAACTACGAAAAAGATACACAAATGTATCGCGATGTTTCATAGCTTTTGTAGTTTTTCATTAAAAAACCGCAAAAAGATACAGAAAATCACGGAAAAGTGCAATTTCTCGTAAAAACCACAAAACTAGAAAAATTTACTGTTGGATTCCGGGTTTTTATTAACACTTAATTTAATATTTCAACTCAATCTTTTAATCGTTTAATTAGATATTTGGTTTACAAGTAAATCTTTATTGAAACCAAATTCGTGAACGCGTGCACCAATTATGAAAATATATTATTGCCCCGGAAGTACTCGTCATTTTCCACGTTGAACATTCGATATGACGTATTCATGCTAATTAATTGGAATTCGGTTATAAAGGTCGTCGTATAAACAAAGTCGTTAGACAGCGATAAGAAAATAAATTCTAAATTTACGAAATTCGAATTTCAAAATTCTATTATCGAGATAAAAGCAGGGTATACAACATTACAAATGGTACCCAAAAATTCAAAATTGTATCGCGCTTTTCATACAGTTTCTCGTATTTTTTTTAATTTTCCAAACTTTCTCGTACTGCAATTCTAGTGAAAATTTATTTTCTCTACATAACAAAGCCAGATTTTCCATAATATTTACGTTCAAAAAAAAGCCCATGTATAAATTAAAGTAGCAACCCTGTAAAAAGGTAGAAAAAAATCCCGATCACAACGAAAGTTCCACTCCTTCCAGGAATCCTACGAGCATTACGACGGATTCGTGATTCTGCACGGAACAGACACTTTAAGTTACACCGCCTCCGCTCTGTCCTTCATGCTCGAAGCCCTAGGAAAATCAGTCCTACTCACGGGTTCCCAAATCTCAATCTTCGAAGCCCGGAGCGACGGAATGGACAATTTCCTCTCCTCCCTTCTGATCGCCGCCGATTACAACATCCCAGAAGTCTGCATTTTCTTCGGCAACCAACTCATCCGCGGAAATCGCACGATCAAAACCTCGACCCAAGATTTCGAAGCCTTCCACTCGCCGAATATCCCGCCCCTGGCTAAAGTCGGCATAAAAATCGACGGTGAATACGGTTCCAAAAAAAAGCAATAAAAGAACAAACATACACTACAAATAATAATTGTTGCAGTCGATTATAAAGCGATATTCCGATCCTGCGTGATGGACAAGTTCCGCGTGCACACGTCGCTGAACAGGAACGTCGGTTTGCTCCGATTGTTCCCCAGCATCACGGCGGAGTTGGTCAGAGCGTTTTTGCAACCGCCGATCGAGGGCATGGTCCTCCAAAGTTACGGCTGTGGAAACGTCCCGAGTAACCGAGAGGACATCATCAACGAGCTGCGGGAGGCGACGAATCGAGGCGTCATCATCGTCAACATTTCTCAGTGTTCCAAAGGGAGCGTTGCCACGATTTACGAGACGGGACATGTCTTGATTAACGCCGGTACTTTCTAAAAAACATAAACGGAAATAAGTACAACTGAATTTACTGCATTGATTTTCAGGCATTACGCTGGGGTACGATATGACCCCGGAAGCCGCGTTGACGAAACTCTCGTACGTGCTGTCCAAGGACGAGTGGGATTTGAAAACGAAGCAGGCGATGATGCAGACGAATTTGCGGGGGGAACTGACCACGGGTCATCCGCCTTCAATCCAGGACTGGGACTTGCTCGACGTCGTTGCCCAGACTTTACACGTCAATTCGCCGGACGAAATTCGCCATTTGGGCGCTGTTCTTTTTCCAGCTATGCTTTTCTCCGCCGTCGTTTCTCGGGATATCGTGAAACTCGAGTTGCTGAATGGATACGTGAGGGAGCATTTTCAGCTTTTCTTTTTCTTCGGAACGCATTTTGGAGACTGGGAATTTTTGGGTTTCAGGGTACGGATATATCGCTGCAAAACGCCGATGGAAGAACCGCGTTGCACGTTGCTTGCTGCGAAGGGAACTTGGCGGTCGTCGAAAGGTTGCTGGAATTTGGAGCGAACGTTCATATTAAGGATAGGTTCGGTCGCTCCTCTTTGACGGATGCAATCGATTATGATCGCCATGATGTAAGCACATTTGCGATGTCGGGTCGACGAAATTATTTGGAGAACATTGATTCATGCATTTTTAAATTGAAAATGGGAATTTCGGAAAAAAGTATGCTAATTTGAGAACAGTTTCTTGGATCAATTTTTGGAACAACGCGTTTCAGGTAATAAAATTGCTGCGGCAATGTGGAGCGCATCTGCACGAGAGAGGGCAGATAATTGGGGGAAGAATGTGCTCCGCTGCAGCGGTCGGGAACACGAAGCGGTTGCAATCGTACTTTCTGGCAGGGGCGAATTTGTCCCAGGATGACGTTTCCGGGAGGTTTGTTGATTATGTAATTTACGAGAAAAATATAATTATAAATTGATCGTAGTTTTTTTAATGATTTCGTATTTTTGTGTAGCAAATACATAAATTGATAAATTACTGATTTAGGACTCCGCTGCACTTGGCATCGCTTCACAATCACGCCTCGACTGCGAAATTCCTTCTGGCGCATGGAGCCGACCCCGATCGCAAGGACCTTTTGGGCCAGACGCCGTACGACCTCTCAGTGCTCGCCAACGCGACGGACTCGACGATCCTGCTTAGCAACATTGATCAACAATAACCGAAAATGTATTTACTCCGGTAAAATTCGTAGATCAGAGTTGAACTTTGATTTCGTGAGTAAAAAATGCAAAAAAATTAATGGAGAAACAGCAACGACGGAAACGGTGAAAGTGCAGGTCTCGAAATTATCAAGCATTTCATGCGTGTCTGTCGCATGCCGGAATTTCACGCTGTGGATTCTGTTGAAAGAAAGTGCACGAATTGATTGCAAGGACTCTTACTTTTTCCTCCTCGCTGTTTTTCCCTAGTTACGAATGTTTAATTGAACCTGTTACACGAATGTGGGAATCTTCTTATTTATTGTACATTTTTGTTCTTGTTAAACTTATTTATGGTTTTCCATAAATAGTACAAAATTGAAAGTACGCGTTAATATTGACAGGGAATGTAATCGTTTTATTGAATGTTCATTTTTCCCAGTCAACTTTTGAGAGGGTTTTCGTCGTATAAATTTAAAATTTTAAGAGCGATATTTATAATGTCTTGTTTCCAAAAATACTTGCTCGAAACGTCGCATCTGTTTTCGCTTCCATGGCTCAATATTTGTACGATACCTGTGATCGGTCCTTTCAATTGTTCAAATCTGTAATTAAAACTTCTAAATAAATGTACAGCAATGTAAAAAAAATGTGTGTGGAGCTACCAAAAAGATTCCAAAATGGAAAAAATTTCGTGTGGGTAAAACGTGAACGATGATAATTATTGTTGATTTACCCATTGCAATCTTCGGCATTTTTCCGATTTTCGTTGATCGCGTCACAAATGATCTGTTGAATGCAAGAAGCCAGATCGCCGGGTCCCGAAAAATGATCGATGGATCCTAAATCACAAATAAAAAAAATGGTATTTTTCGTAAATCGCATTTAATGAGACATACTTTTGTGAATATCGCTGCGTTTTTGAAAAACTGGCGCGAGTAGCGCAATCGCCAATAAAAGCAAACCGGAAAAAACGATGGTCTTGGGGTTGACGTTGACTAAGGGTTTTCCCGGTTCGCGATTCAGCGGAATGGACAGAACTGGCATTGCAAAATTTACTGCGATCTAAAAAAAGAACACGTAATTACTTCGATGGTTTATATAAAAGAAAAGTTATTAGGTAACTCACTTCCATGCTGTCTCCACTCCTGCTTAAATCGAAAGAAACGAACCTGGTCTCGGTCTTGTCAGCCGCGACAAAGCCAGTCGAAAAATACAACAAAATCAAGAATCGTTTCCGCAACATCATTTTCAACCCTTTAAATTACGCTCATCGAAAAATCTGCGATTCCCAAACAACATTCGCACCGTACAACTCGAACGAGGTGATTGTACAAAAAGCAAGATGTAAAATCTTCTTTATATAGAACAATTAGCGCTGTCAGCCCAAGACGCAATTAAATCTTTCGAGACGAATTTTAATGAATCCCGAGCTTTCACTGCGAGAAAAGGGAAACGAGGAAACCGCTCATTGCTTGATTCTTATCGACCGTTTTCAAGTGCAATTTTGAAGCGCGGTTCAAAATTTTCCGTATTCGTGGACGACGTAACCGGAAATTGCGGGCAGTTTTTAAGAGACATTGCGAAATCCAAATTGCTCCTTCGTTGGCACAGTGTCGAAATGCGGGTCGTGGCCGGCGTTGACCTGTAAAGACAATACCCGAAGACACGGGTTTTCAACGACGTTACGCTTCGCGAAGTCGTCCCCTGGAAAATGACAATGAAAGCGAAACCGAGCGAGCAATTATGTCCCCATACCCGAGCTTCGGGACGTCTTCGCGTGACTATATATGCGAAGAATTCGCCCCGACTTTTCCAGTTCAACCAATTCCTTCGCAAGTTTGACAGTTTTCTCTCTCTCGCGAAAAAGTGCGTTTACGAAGATGTCCAAAATCGACGTTGCGAAGTTGGTGTCTTTGCTCTTTCTCATCTCGGTTGATTGCGTGCCAAAGTACGACGGGTGAGTTTCGATAAAATCAATCCAATCTTTCTAATTATTACGACGTTTTTCCCACAGTTTCATCCCGAGTTCCATCGACTATATGGAAAAATCGCCCAAGGCCCATGATCAAATAGCGATGGCCTCGCACGCGGAACAAAGGAAAGACGTCGTCTCGAAACATGAGCATCTCGATTCCAACGACTCGGATCGCAACCAAGAACCGCGATTTGGGTTCACCAACGTCGGAACCGCTTCCGTAAGCACCCCAGAACCCCTCGAGTTGAACAAACCAATAATTCGTGGATTCGATTTTCAGGGGTACGGCGTTTCTCCCTACGGGCCCGGAAAAATCGACCTCGGCGGATTACTCCTGGGAGCCGTCTTGGGAGTCGGCACCATCCTCATAATCCCGAAGCTGCTCTACGTTCTCTCGGGAAGCTACGGAAATTACGCGAGAAGTTAGTACAGGCATTGGAATACATCGAAATACTTTTTTTTATTTCTTTCTTTACAACTGTTTTCGCGGCGCGAGAGAATCGCCGATAGAAAAATAATTCGCTATTCTAGGTGACGACGCCGCCGGTTACGCTCAGATGCTGACGAAACTCGACGACGCCCTGGCCCGCCACGGCATCGACACGACCTCGTGCATGCAACGGATGGTTTGCTCGTACACGCAACA
>JABFQM010004143.1:0-10065 GCA_022816865.1 Zelostemma sp. ZL-2020
GAGTAGTCGTCAGCTGACCTGCTATTTATCGGTGCTACCTTTATTCGATGTAACTTATTTCTGTCGTACCCCGGTCACCGACCTTTATGCTGCATGATTATCAGCTTCATTGGTTTCTATTGGTCTCCCACGCCTTTTTTTGTTCAGTGTAAGTCATTTCTTGTGTGGCTCGTAGATAGTCATTTGTTTCTCTCTCTGACCCGACCACATTCTCCTGGGGAGCAATTCGTTGGTCTCCTTTTTTTTTTTTTTTCCCCGGGCATTGATTCCCGATGTCTTACGGAGGAAAAAAGAAAAGCGGGGAGGGTATAAAATTTCCCAAGTGCCATTGTTGGACGATGGAATCTATAAATTTTGATAGGTGCTAAATAAAATATCGAGGCACGGGGTTAAGAAGGAGACGGAGCTCCCCCGGGGAAGCCGGATCGTTAATCGCTCGGGCGATTTCTATTCCGCTCACGTACCGGGATGGCCCGTGGAATCAGCGTAAAAATACAAATTTAATATCACCGCCGGATCGCAAAACCCGACTGACCAGCTGCAACCGCCATAAGCAGAGCGTTCTCCCTTTTTCTCGGCTTCCCCTTCATCATTCGCGCCCGACTTTTTCTCGATCGCCCTTCGACCGAAGCGAAAGCAAGCGTCTTCGTTTTCGATACTTGGAAAGGTTCTCGTTGAAATTACGTTCTTTGAAAAAAGGCCTTTTTTAATTTTCGCCTCGCGATGAAGTCGAAAACATTCGGAAGCGAGATTCAATTTCTGAGCCGTTGCTAGATCGAACGTCCGAGACGCCGAGCCCACCTTTCTATGTGGGTTAGGTCGAAGGTTGCTACTTGGTATGCGGATCGCGCTTTTCATTACCGGGGACTCTCGTTCCCCGCGTGTCCCGCCGTTGCAAACGGCCTAAATCCATTCCCTCTCTCTCTCTTTCTCGAACCCTTCTCTTCCCTTCCTGTAATTTCTTTCTTCCTTTCCTTCCGGTACGGGTCTTATCCGCGTATTATCTTCGGTAGCCACCAGTGGATCATAATGCGACACATCACGCCGATATCGAGTGCGAAACTCGAGCCTCGATCCAATCAAAATCTTACCCGCGACCTCAAAGCTATTTTCCGACGAGACGACTTCCGATGGGGTTGCTCGGGGCTGGATTAGAATCTACTGCGATCGCTTTAACGGGGAAACTACGTCCGAGAGTTGTTGTTACGGAATTAATATTTGGAAGAAATGTTTTCAAGCTTCTCTGTTTTGAGAATCGAATTTGAATTGAGAAAAAGATCCGGTGAACGTTCGGCTTTAAAAAGACTCGGATTTCGTCAGCGACTTCGGAAGTCTCGTATTACAACGCGTTTGAATTATTTCTGTTTCAGAGCGAAAATATATCACCGCTCGAGGACGAGGGCACGGTGGCCAAGTTTAACGACTCTGGCATCATTGGTTTGGCTCAGGAAGGCGGTTCGCTTTCCGACAGTGGCATTTCTGATAGCGGCAGCGAGCAGGAACTTAGCGAGCGCGAACGTCGTTTGACAGCTCTACGTCGGCTCACGCGTACTTTGGAGTCCCAGTTGACTCCGGGATGCGAAGCTCTTAATCAGCTCTGGAAAAGAGTCGAGGACGCCGAGGCCGAGCTGCGCTGTTTGCAAAACAAGTGCCGGGAACTTATCGTCAGAACCGCCGCGAGCGTCGAATCCCGCGGAGTTGGACAGTCCGATTACCCGGTTTTAGCGTGAGTTGGATTCGTGCGAAATTAATCGAATTTTTGAGTGGTTTTAGAAGCCGGGAAAAGGGAATTGATTGATTTACTAATTTTTCGTTTACCCCCCCTATTTCAGCTTGATTTAGTTCCTGGAAAAGGTTGAGAAATGGAGTAAAGTCGGAGATATCTTTGCGAATCGAGAGCATTCGAAGCGGGAAGTTGCTTAAGATTCAAGGGGCATCGGGATTGATAAATGAGATTCCCGGCACGTTTGAGAACCACTGTCGAGCAGGCACGAAAATGAGTTATGGCTTTTCATAAGCACCATAAGCACCCCTTTTCCCGGGCCGATAGCACGCGCCCCCCGTTAGCGCAATATGCTCGAGGAAGTTGGCATTCCCGAAGAGTGCATACATATTTGTGTTGTGTCCTTAGCATATTTGCTGTACATTATGTTCCTCGTAAATCATGGGCCCCGGGGAAAAGGAGCTAATGACGCTTCATTTCGCTCATTCAATTCTTATCTGCTTTTTGATTAAAGGAAGAAACGCGAGGAATGCGCGTTCCCGCCCTTTATTGAATTGATAAATTCGTCCTCGCTGTATATCGAAACGAAAAACGAGGCGAAATTTGTCGAATCGACGGGGGCAGGCGCTAATTCGGAAAGTTCTCTTTTCCGAGGGCGTCATTATCGCCGGCCACCTCATTTAACTTTGTTTTAAGGCCATTTTTTATAGTTCCGTTTAATCACTGTTTCGCGGCCCCGGTAATAGGTTTAGTTTCGCCGCCCGCGAAGCTTCTATATTGCGTCGTAAAAAAGTTGTAAAAACTCGGAAAAGCCCCATCACGCTCGCTTTCATCCCTCTGTTTTTCAGCACCTGCATTCTGCCGGAGATCAAGGCGAAATCTCGTTTCATAAACGAAATAGGATTCTTTTCTTTTTCAGAACGAAAAATGGTTTGCTTTCTTTTATTCTGATTTTTGGTTTTCTTTTTTTTAGGAAACGCAAAAAGACGTCGCGGCTCGGGAGGATCGACCTGGACGAGGGTAGGAACAGGGGGATGATGACGAGGGCGAAGGGAGACGAGCCTGATGACCCGAACGTGTCGAGCAGCTGGGTTTGGCGCATTCTTCGGGCCGCTTTGCCCTTTCAACTTGCTTTGGTCGCGCTTCTTTGCGCTGCTTGCCTCCTGGAGCCACATTGTTGCGAGGCCAGCAATTCTTTGAACCTCTCGCTTACGCCGCAGCTCCACTACGTTCGCGGACCGCCCCCGGTATGAGCTGGCCGAGTCCACCGCGAGGAGCAAGAGATTTTTCGCCGAGTTTCTCCGGCGAGAAGAGCTTCTCGTACTTCCTTTTTTTTGTACTTTCATGCAGGAACAAAGACGATCCTCGAACTTTTTGGGGTTCGGGGTTTGGATTTTTCCCGGTCAAGACTGACGTAACTGGGCGCTGCCATCGCTAGATAAATTATTTCCCTCGGGAGTTTGTTAGAGTGTACATAGTATTTATTAGATTTTTTTATTTAGCTAGTCCAGTTTTATACATTTTGTAAAGCAGAGTGTCAATTTTCGAAAATCACGTTCGATCACATTTCGCTGTAAATATCGGAAACGAGCTCAATTTTTGGACGAGATTCGCTTCAACGGTCGGTCCTAAATTTTTATAAAAAAACGATCGATCGTTAATCTCGGAGTACGTAAATGCGTAGAGTTTATAGATATATTTATACGATTATTCGCGCATCGAGGAACGGTGCACGGGGAAATGGAGAAAACAGCGTTCGCTCGAAACGGAGCGAGCGAAAAAATCGCGACACTTTCACAATCGAGTTGTGCCTTCGACGAAATCTTGAGGTGGAGGAGCCTTATTTCGAGGTCGAAGAGGACTCGAAACGACGACGTTGGTTGCCAAGTATGTTGACTAGTCACGAAAAAGAGAAAACGATGTACGTACAGATTTACGTATCAAGTCTAAATACAAGGACTTGTAGTATTTTACGCTACGACTTGCATCGCGTCGTAGCTGACCGTTCGACCCCAGGGTTGAACTTTTGGGCGCTGTTCAACGAGAAATATGCGAAGCTCGAAACATTTTTTCCTCGTGGAATAAAGTCATGATTTTATGATTTTTCATTCGAAAAACGTCACGAAATATACGCATTGTGTAAGTTTCTTCTCTGGAAGTGACGGAACTACACAAAATTAAAAAGAGATTGAAAATTTTGTACTTTTTGGATTTTTGTTGATTTTGTATTGTTTACGATTATGAATTTTAATGCGCTGGCGAACTTGGATATTTCTCGATGAGCAAAGTCCTGCTTTTTATGCACACTGAGTTGCAAAAACTCCGATCCTACGATTTATTATTTTTGACGAATAATATATGATGAAAAGAGAGTATTTTACAGTTGTTGATTTTGCCGGAAATTGTTGAATTATTTTTCTCGGCTCTCTCGGAGAGCGATTTTCGCACGGGAAAAATCGTAGTTTGTTTTTCCGGGTTTTGAAGAATCTACGAAACCGACAGATCAGGATCGAAATATTTAAAGAAAAGATCTTGGTCGCCTTATTAATGGCCTTACGTATCGAATGCATGCGTACATTAATAAATCGCGCGCCGGTCCCAAATGCTATTTTTCGGATTCGGCAATCGCGATGGTTTTTTTATTATAACTTTTTAGGCTAAGAATTATAAATCATATTACGATTGTAAGACCGCATTGTCATGTTGTGCCTCGATTCATTTGTACCAACGGGCCCAATTTTGTTCACGAAATCAAAAAGAATATCTTATGACGAAATTCATTTTTCATGGTTTTTGAGTCTGATGGATCGAAGCATCTGCCTTATCTCGCGTATCATGATGATGTACATATAAAGTACCTGAAAACATACGTATATATTTACACGTTTGACCCCGCGATCAGTTTTCCCCATTTTCAGGGCCCAGCGATTTATATATTTGTAATTAAAAAACGCAGGACAACTTTGAAGTGTCTCATTAACGAATTTTTGGAAAACCTTGTACTTTTGATCGAAAGGCTGGGCTTTGGATGAAAAAAATGAGGGAAAACCATCGCGATGGGTGATATTTTTGAAGATTTTTATACGAAATCCCATTCCACGTCGGAGCACATGGAAATCGAGAACGTGGAAATGATCTCAGAGCCTCGCTTTTCATCGATCCGTCGTGAAATCGGTAAATTTGTTTGTTTTTTTCCTACTCAGAGTAGAAGAATAGAAACGTAGGGTATAACGATTGCATGCACTTTTTGTTTGTCCGTTAATAACGCAGTAAAAAGGCCCGAGTCCCCGCTGTAAGGGTGACCAAGTCGAGTAGTTGTAGTTCGTTCATCGATTACTCCGAATTCCAGGACACTCTCGTTTATTTCGAGTGGCTGAAAATGCGTTTTCTCTCGTTTATTTCAAGTGGCTGAAAAAGTGGCGTTTTCGTTAAAATAAACGAGAGTTTTCTGCACGATTGTAAGCCCGGAGAAAAGCACTTTTCCTGGGTTTCCCAGCGCGTTTCGAGTAACTCGATGTTTTTGGTACGACGTAAGTAATTTTATTCGTATTTACACTTATGTGAAAGAAAGTAGCGAGCAATCGCGTTGAATCGTCGAATTTTCCGTTGATTTCATCGTTGTTGCCGCGACTGTAATAATCATGCTTATTACTCGTACTGATTTTTGTTTGTTCGAATACACGATACTGCTCAAATGCGTTATTATTGCATCAGTTTGCATGCCCGAAAGTTGAACGAGCGATTTTAAGTTTCCCTCGACGCTCGACGTTCGTATTCTTTTCCATCTGACAGGTCAATTTAAGAAATTTTATTGTTAAACCGATTACAGCGCATCCTTTTGGGTTACGTTTTACTAACGATAACATAGTTTTATTTATGTTCTTTTTTCAGCCGAGCTTTTTACACTGCCGTGTATCTCAGCGATTCTTTCAGAATAAAACATTGGTTTTACAAAATGTGTCTCGCTTTTTTCCACTTTTCCCTCGCGTCCCAAAAATATTTCGTAATTGAATGACATTAAGTTTATTCTAATCGTATTTGCAAAAAAAGACTGTTTTTTTGGCGGGAATTAAAAATTTCGGAAGGACAAAATCGCGATTTTTGAAATTTATAAGTCGATTAAAATTTTTCTTTCGCTAATGCGCGATAAATTTCGGCGTCTTTGTGTGTAAAAGAAAGCGGGCAAGAATTAGCGATGCAAGGGTTGAGCGCCGGGACGAGCTGTAAATTACCGGGAGGGCATTTTGATTAAATTTTTTATTGTAGCGCCGCATTTACAAGCAGAAAGAGAAAAAGTCGGCAGCCGCCCTTGGCTCAAGTGATTTAATAGTCGAGGTAATCGCGAGAGCGTTTCTTTCGATTTCCCTTAATTAAAAGAAAGCGCCCCGTTAATATCCCCTTTTTCATTAATACGAACATTCGAATTCCGACAAATCGAAATACTTCGCGTTTACACCGATTCGGTTTCTATTCATCATTAAATTCAAACCGAAGCGGTGAAAACGCAGTGTCCCCGGACAAAGGGAGCGATTCAACAAGTGTTTAGCGGCCGCGACGTAATCCGCGAGGGTGGCATATACATCGCTAAATCGGAATCGGCGTCGGGCTTTACCGCCCCCCTTTTTATCGTACGCATACACCGATTCTCGGAGGCGGCGCAGTGTGGCAGTGGCCGCGACAGTGGTCGCAAAACCGCGAGAGGGGTTTCGTGGTGGGGAGTCGAGTCGCGAGGGGGGAGAGCATCACGTGGTCGCAAGCCCCGCCCTCGCGACACAACCCGATCCGCATTTGCCGCGTCATTCATGGCCGAGCCAAAGGCTGCGCCGCCACTCTCAGCCGGGGTACCGTTCGCGGCTCCAGTTTCAGTTTTCCTTCGCGATTTATCGATTGCCCGGTCAGTGCTTCGATAATGCCGGGAATCGTTTCGAGTGCGACGTGAAAAAAAAAGTGTTTGAAAAGATGGATCATTCGTGGATTTCTGGATCGCGGAAAATCGAATCGACCGCCCTTTGCGATTGGCGTGCGCGCGCAGGCGCGAAAACTACGCGAGTGCTTCTTTTTGTTGACATGTAAAAAAGTGCGTTCGGGGTTCGAAATCGTTGACTGGATGATTATTTCGCGACGGGAATAGAAGTTCGATGCGCGAGGCATCGAATGGGTGAAAGCGTGATTTTCGAATGAGGATTGGGAGATTTTGGCAGTGTCAAAACCGGGGGAGGAATAGGCTTTCGTGGTGGAGGGTTGGCTGATGCACCGGGGTGGTGGCGTTGCCGGAGGCGGTACTACTGGCAACGCCGGAAGTGCGACGGCGGCCGGCGGAAGTCGCGCCCTTGAGCTCGAGCCGCGTCCGCCCTCGATGCCGGGCGCGCCGAGTTTTACATGGGGGGCTGTTTTCGCGGGACATCACGCTGCGGCTGCTGCGGCGGCGGCCGCGGCTGCAGCCGCTGCCGGCATGATGCAGCAGCAGCATCAGCAACAGCCACCGCCGCCGCTCGCGCCGGGGGATTACGCGACCCCCTCGGCGCATCATCCCGCGGCCACTAATACACATCCCATGGATCTTCATGTTTCGCCCGCTACTTTTTCGTATTACAGGTGAGTTCGATGTTCCGTTTCAGGTGGTGGCTCTTTTTTACGACTTTCCGGGTTTTTTATTTAGCGGAGCATTTTTTCGATCTTTTGGGAGTTTTTAATCGAGAAAAAATGGACGATTTGGTTAAAAATACGATACGATTTTAAAAGGCATGGGGATTTAAGGGAATGCTCATTTTGTCGAATTCAAGGACGTATTTGAACTGATTTGTTTATTTTGGGAATGGGTTTCTTTCGATGTAAAAGGGCAGCCATTTTGTTTTTATTTTTATTTTGTTGGTTGACTTGAAACTTGAGTTTTATGAAATTACGAGATTTTATTGTGAATGTTCAGGTACTTTAAATAAATGAGAGTTTATCTTACTTTTTTTAAGCTTTTAATTTTTTTTCTTTATCATATATAGAAAAAGTGTGATAAAAATGCTAAAAAGTACAATTATTGTATTTTAAATTGATAAATGAATTAATAATTATACATACAAACATTTATTTATTGCATAGATTTTTATTTTACATCAAAAATACGACTCCAGAAAAAATCTATTTCCATGGTTTTTCATTTAAATACAAAAACGAAATAATTTATATTAAAGAAGATTTAAAAAAAAATTTTAGCATGTCAAAAATAAAAAATCGTGCATCGTAAATTTATTAATTTTTTTCGTTCTTTTTAAATACTTTTTCATCGAAAAAAAGGGGTGTAAAAAATACTATACACTTTTTTAAAAAGGCGTGGAAATTTGAAAGAATTCTCACTTTTCCGAATTTAAGGACACATTTTACCCAATTTTTTAATTTTTAAAATATGTTTCGTTCACGTGGTAAAAGATCGACAAAATTTTTGTTAGTTTCATTTGACTAATTTCTGCACAGTAAACTCTCGTTTATTTTAATTCTCACTTATTAAAAACTCTAGTTTTATAAAATTAATGAGATCTCATTGTAAATATTCAGCTACTTCAAATAAATGAGAGTTTATCGTACTTATTCAGCTTCCAATTTTATTTTTTATCATACATAGAAAAGTGCAATAAAAATGCTAAAAAAATACGATAATATTTTAAATTGATAAATAAAATTTCCATTTTGCGACACCAGAAAACACAGATTCCAAATAAAAAAACAAAACAATTAATATTCAACGACATTTTTATCGACACAAAATTTCATCCCGTCTCAAAAATAAAAAAACCGTCATCGACAATAAAAATGATCCAATCACGCGACTAATCGATACCCCGCGCGATGACGTAAATCTCTAAATTATGAATGCCACTTGTTGCGGCCCTAAAGCTCCTTCACTCGCTCTCTCGGTCAACACTCGCCGCCGTCACCGACCGATAGCCCCAGGCTACGGAACCGTCTATTCCGTCGTTTATTCGACTTCTTCTTCCCTATTCTCCGACCCCGAAGCCTAAACAGCTCGCGCCGCGTCCAATAACCCCAAAACAATCAATCTTCATCACCGCGAAGAAACGTTTCTCGCGAATTCAAAGTCCTCCCATTCGGTTTCTCGGCAATATCGCGCTATTTATTTGCTCCTTTTCCACGGGGAAAGGACGTCTTCGGTTTCGTGCGTGTGTCATTCGATACACCGCCGGATGGGACGGGCTATAAAGGACAGCGGAGGTAACAGCCGTATACTGGTACACTCGCAATCAGCGGACACGTTATCGGGAGCGTTATTGAATGATGGGGCGAGCAACTACTAATGGTGCCGGATACAAGGGACCGTAAGAAACGAGTGTGGCAGATCAAGGCTGCTGCTGATGCACGGACGCTATACGTGTTTTCTCTCGCATTTTCGCATATTTTATAGCGAAAACGAGTTCCCAAAGGCGACTCTTGCTTTTCTTTCGTACATCGCGAATGTCGACGTCTAAAGTCCGATAAAGCTGAGTACACAGCTTCGCGGAGTGATTGAAAATCGAGGAAATCTGGGAAAATGCTAGCGGAAAGAAAAGAGAATCAGTGATTTTCTCTTTTGGAGAAAAAATCGCGAGGTTTTGCACTTTTGGAAGAGTGAAAAGAGCTTCCTCGTGACCTGGAAAAATGGCATTTAAAATTGAATGAGCACGGAAACCGCCCGAGTATTCTCAATCGTCGTTGCTTCCAGCCGAGGCCAGAGAGTAAGCAGTAGTTCAGGCGACTGTCATCGTCCGGGCGACCGATAAATACCGGCTCGGTCGCGCTTTTTGTCGCGCTCTCGTCGTTCCCCCGGGCCGTAATGGCATCAGTCACGGTTCGGACAAGCAGTGGGTCAGGCCAGGAGCGTCCAGGGCCGAGCTAATAACTCGACTACCGCAACCCTTCGCTCTCTCGACGCTCAGGAGCAACAGCAGCAGCCCCGGCGCGCGGGCCTTCGCTCTCTCCTCTTTCTCCTTCGCCTCCTTTTGTCCTCATTTTTCTTTCCGACCAAATCGCGAGGGGCGATCGGCCGGCTCCGCAGCCTCGCTAGTTGGAAGCGCGCTCACTTTTTTTTCCCTGTATCGGGGAGTGGATCGCGCTGCTCCCGCTCCCGCTGATGCTTGATGCTGCAACGATCCCGGACTGCAATCAGAATTGATTATAGCCTGCCGAAACTCCGACGCGGCGCGCTCATATTATACAACTCGCCCGCGGCTTTCGGCCGCTGAGGCATTCCCCCCTTTCGCCCCCTTCGATTCGCTCGGCTGCTTCGGCCGAGTCTTTCTGCATCGCTGTCCTTCATTTTATACTTCTCTCTCCACCTATTTAGCCGCCCTTCCATC
>JABFQM010004144.1:0-10067 GCA_022816865.1 Zelostemma sp. ZL-2020
TTTTCCTTCAATCGCGCTGTATTTGGTGTTCGCAGTTTGGATTTCGGCGTTTTCGGAGATCGCGATCGAGGAGTCGTGGTTTTTGTGGGCGATTTCGGTGATGGTTTGACAGCGCTGTAGGACGAGTTTAGTTTTCGAGTAACTTTCTTGGAATAAAGATGTTGCACGAGAAAACACGAGCTGTTTTAAACATTGCATGTTTGTTTTTTTATTTTGATATTGCAAACACGGGATGACACTTCGGAGTTTCGAGGTTAGGTTAGTTTGCGCATGCGCGTGGAAGCTTTGCGCTGTGAACGTAGCAGCTTCATCGAGCGTTCCCCGGCTGGTTCCGGCTTCCGGCAAATTCACTGTACGCACAACACGTGTTTCGCTTCTCCGCACTGATTATCGCGACTCGAAGCTGATCAGAAATAAATGAAAAGGTAAGACGAAGCTCCCGAAACTTTCGTAATTGATATTCATTCCCGAAGTACACTTGTCTTCCAATTATTCCGTTTTCGCGCTCGATTATTGCCTGGCAACGGTAAAGCTAACCTGTACCGTTGCCATGTAGCCCCTACACGTGTCCCAAAAGCGAAGATGGAACAGTAAATTTTTTGCACTTCCTTCAAGAACAGACATGGACACTGAAGCGTGCAATACAAAATTGCAAGACCTCAACGAAGAGTGTCTCCGTCACATTTTCCAATATTTATCTTCTTTCGAAGACAAATGGCATTTTTATACAGGTTAGTTTTCGTGATAAAACACGTCTTGAACAAGACGCAGATTTTTCTTTCCATTATTGCAATAAGAATAATAACAATTACAAGACGATTGTTGAGAATAATCCAAATTTTCAGCTTGCTCCAAATGGATACAAGTAGGCCCTGGTTTTTGGAAAATTGCACAGTTTTCAGTCCTGGAATTGTACGACGAGAATGAGAATAAACGTTGGGACTTTATGCCAAACAGGAAACTCACTTTCATGCAGTTTCAAGAAGTCATAACTCATTGTGCTTCTACTTTCCAAAAGCTTACCATCGTTCTGGACGATGATTCAGATTTATCCATGCAATTGGCATATTCTTTCGATAATACAGTGTATCGTATTGATGGGGAGTTTAATTACGAATCTACATTAGACATTCTCATCGAATCCTGCCACAATTTAAAAAAACTGGAGATAGATGCATATGCTGGTCATCCACGTCTAGCGGAGAAATTTCATGCACTGATCCGTGCCAATAAAAAACTTGCAGAAGTACACTTGACTTGCGGCAATAAGGCCGATCTGTATAATATCGTGAGATTAAAGGATGTTCCTGGACCTGCAAAAATATTGCATTTGAATATTTCCATTCCACGGTACCCTGTTCATAACAATGTCGACATTATCTGTGACGTAAGTTTATCTAGCAATCTAACCTTTTATATTTTCACTAACACCTAATTTTTATTAAAAATAAGTCGATGTTTTTGATGAAATGAAGTTTTTCTTATTTTTAGTTACTCAAATCTGGGAAAGTCAACTTGAAAAGTCTGTCTGTTGTTTTTGAAAATACTGAAGTTGCAAGTCGATTGATTCAAGCAGTAGCCAACTATGCAAAAGAGTTGCTAGTTTTCACCATCAAAAGTTGGAATGATACAGAATGGTGTGGTTCAGAACCATATTTGGGACTGGAAAAAGTTGCAGCTCTGGAAGATTTGCAAGAACTTTCGATATTTATTCTAAATATGAATGTAACAGATCAAGTTATTTCCAAAATTGCCGATGGATGCAGAAAACTGAAGACAATTGAATTAAATCGTAACTTTTTTCGTGCTTATAATTCGTATAGCTTAGTCAATGATTTTACATACTTGTCAAACATTATGACTTCTGTTACTTTCAGGTTGCAATAGCATCACTAATGAGGGTATAAATACGCTCATGACATCCCTGCCAACTTTGGTATCAGTATCATTAAGTTCCCTGCAAATAAGTTCAATTTTACAAAGCAGTGCACAATGGACTATACACAGCTTGGAAGTACATGACTGTGATGATGTTCCTGAAGATGAACTCAAAAAAATCTCCGTCTTCTTTAATTTGGAAGAACTCAGTATTAGTCTTTCAGATTATAAATATGATGGATACAGACGAATGACGGACGGAGTAATTTCAGCTATAAGTATTGGCTGCAAAAAATTGAAGAAAGTCGAATTTTTCGGTAAATTTTTTTACATTTATTGCAAAGTCATCTAAATCTAAGAGTAAAATCATCTAATATGTATATACATTGCGTCATTTTCACTTTCAGTCTGTGGTAATATTACAAACGAGGGTTTGAATACCTTAATGACTTCTCTACCTATGTTGGAATCAGTGGAACTCAACCAAATGTCGGTAGATTCAATCATACACAACGATGCCCAGACTAGTGTACGAAGCCTGAGAATATTTGATTGTAATAATCTCTCCGAAGACGAATTAAAAAAAATTTCTCGATTCAAAAACTTGGAAGAACTTCATATGGATGATTTGCATAATGCAACAGACGAAGTATTTTCCACGATAAGTAATAGTTGCAAAAAACTGAAAGCAGTTCACCTAGGTAATTGTTCTGCATTGATTCTAAGTTTGTATGGATATGGTAGAACAGGCCATCTGTAAAGTCTATAATACGACCTTTCTAATTTTAGCTGGTCCGTCTGTTAATACAAGTAAAGGAATATATAGTCTCGTAACTGCTCTGCCAAATTTGGAGACTCTGGAGCTTACTTGTGCATGTCTGCCTTCAACCTTTGTGAGTGACTTACCAGAGTCTAATTTACAACGGCTGACAATAATCGCTTGCGGGGATTTCCCCGAAGTTGAATTGGAGACATTTCTTTTGAAAATGCCAAAGTTGAAACATTTTGATGTAGCCGAAGAGTGATAAATATTCACAGAATAAAAGTTTAAATACATTACATACATACATTTTGAATCACTCAAATTAAATGTCCGAGAGTCATTATATGTCAGAAATGGATAGAAATAGAATGTAAATATTTTTTTCGGAGTTGAACACCAATCTTTCGGAAAGATTGGTGTTCACTGTTTTCAGCCTCAAATTTTCATATCCCGGCCTTCAAATTCAAATAAATAAATTTTTGAATCGATGTTTTAAAACTGTTCAAGTTTATTTTCTTCATAATTTTAACATCAAACTCAAAATACTAGAGAAAACATACAAATAGCAAGGTACATAACATACAAAATTTAAGAAATTCAAAATATCTGCTGGTCCACTATGGGCATTCTTTTGAAGGCGAAGGGCTTGAGAGAATCGGCGCAGAAATACGAAACTCTTTTGAAATTGACGATTTAGTCCCTGGCAGCGGTTCTTTGTAAGTATCGACATAACTTTCCTCTCCGCTTCTCAAACCAAAATTCATCTCATGTTTTTTTTCAGCTTTTGCGACCCGACTGTTTTCCGTGCTGCGATTCGAGAGCGTGATTCACGAGTTCGACCTTTACTTCAACTACAGAACAACGAAATTCCTCGCCGAGGAAGGCTTTTACTAATTTCAGAACTGGTTCGATGATCAAGTATGGTACCCTCTGGGAAGGATCATTGATTAAACGTTTCTTTTGCACGAGTTTTTTTACAATTTTACAAAAATTTCTAATCGGTATTGGTCGTTTTCGACCCCAAAAAGAAACATTTTTACAAGTCGTATGCATTTATAATTAATTACAGCGTTTTTGAGTACAAATGGGATGTGTCTATCGACACTTTGATCACATTGAAACAGAATTCCACTTCGGTTCCTTCGGCGAGGCTCATCAGCGAAACGTACAACGGTTTCTCCGGCTCATACTGGTCCCTTTTCAACTCCTTCAGGGAATTGTGCCTGTCTTGAAGCTGACGTCTTCTGCACAGCAAAATCCCAGTCTGCACCACGGTCAATTCATGCGGTATCTTCATGGTGTTGTGCATGTAATCAAAAAGATCTACGATTTGTCCCCGCTCTAAAAAACAAAACCAGAATTTTTAATGCGCAAATTGTTGTTATCGTAATAATATCAATTCTATATTCAAACGCCGCATTTTCTTAACCTCTCACTAAAAACGAATCATTCTTAGTCACCATGGCCTTCATTTGCAAAAGGTCGAATCCCATTTCTTTTTCATCGCAAAGATGTTTTTCATGATCTGATCCTGATCCATAGTCACGATTTTTGGACACGAAGAGATCATCGCTCGGAGTTGCTTTCCGCTCAGTTTCATTTCGGCCTGCAAATACCCAAGTCTGTCGTCGATCTGCAGGGTGCTAAAATTCAACAAATGAGCTGCTCTCGGTATGATTTGAGCCAGCTTTTTTGGCTGAAACCGTGCCCCCTGAAATATCTGATTCTCGTAGCCAAGTCATCCAAATCCGGTAGTAAAATTCGAGGATTCGCTGTGAGGAAGGCGCCGATTTCGTCGGCCGGGACGCCGCAGTCGGTCAGGAATAAAATGTGGGGCTGTATGTCTTTCTGGAAGTCGAGCCGCAGCAGAAACGACGGGTCGTAGTCTTTTTTTTCGATTTTGTACAAGCTGACTCCGAGCTGGACCAGTTTTTGTAAGGTCGCCGCACGATCTACGTACGCTGCAAAATTAAAAGAGCGTGAGTAATAATGTCCGATGTGCGAAAGGTCTTCGTTGCATTCGTCCAAAGGCCCCGGTAAAACCGGGTCAAGGCCGTGCAAACTATCGTCCGAGTCGAAATTTTGGCGCGTTAGTTTCCATTTTCCTTCAATTGCGCTGAATTTGTTGATCGCAGTTTGGATTTCGGCGTTTTCGGAGATCGCGATCGAGGAGTCTTGGTTTTTGTGGGCGATTTCGGTGATAGTTTGACAGCGCTGTAGGATGAGTTTCGTTTTCGAGTAACTTTCTTGGAATAAAGATGTTGCACGAGGAAACACGAGCTGTTTTAAACATTGCATGATTGTTTTTTTATTTTGAGATTGTAAACACGGGATGACACTTCGGCGAGTTTCGAGATTAGGTTAGAAAAGTAGCATCCAATCAAATGCCGTTCAGCATTATGAGCCGCGCGCGCACAAGAAGACTAGTTTGCGCATGCGCGTGGAACTTTTGCGCTGTGGATGTGGCAACCATCATCCATCCAGCGTTTCGGCTTCCGCTAGCAAATTCATTGTATGCACACACTGGCGCAAACGTTCCGCTTTCCCACACTGATTATAGAGGTGCGACTCGGAACTGATCAGGAATAATCAAAAAGGTAAGAAGAAGCTCCCGAAACTTTCGAAATTGATATTTATTTCCGAAGTACACTTGACTTCCAATTCTTGCGTTTTCGCGCTCGATTATCGCGTGGCAACGGTATAATTAACCTATACCGTTTCGCCTGTCACTTCATGGTAAAATCCCTCTGGTGTCGACCAACGGAAGCTACAAAGCACGATTAAAAAAGTGAAAAGAAGAAAAAACGTTCTTCCTTCACGAACGTACAAGTTAAAAGATAAATTCTTTATTTTCACGACGTTTCGGCACAGTACTGCGTGGCCCGTTTCAAGCGTTTCTAAAAGTTGTTGATTCTCATTTTAATTTACAGCACTTGTGAATTGTAGAAGAAAAAATGTGTATTAAAAATTATTTTAACCTTGAAAACGGAAAAAGTCTCACATTGAGTCGTCAAAAACCAATGTCATTGTGTTAGTTCAATGTACGTCGTATTTAAGCTGTAAGTGTATGTGTTAAAATATATGACGAATTAGATAAGACAGTTCTATATGAAACGTTACAGAAAATTACCCAGGTGATTATTCCTGTCTTCTGATAACAACCCGATCTTATCATTTAATATATTATTCATTAATTTAACATCACAAAATGACTGGTTTGTTAAAATATAGAATGGATTCATCTGTTTTTAGTGAACATAGAATTAACACAGGCCATGATATAAACTGGGAAAAAACCGAAATTGTTGACACGGAAAAAAATCTCCGTAAAAGATAAACGAAATAGGATTTTACCATGAAGTGACAGGTGATTGCCATGCAGCCCCAAAACGTGTCGAAAAGCGAAGATAAAACAGTACATTTTTCGCACTTACTAAGCTCCATTACTTTCTTTAAAAACAGAAATGGACACTGAAGCGTGCAATACAAAATTGCAAGACCTTCACGAAGATTGTCTCCGTCACATTTTTCAATATTTATCTTCTTTCGAAGACAAATTGCATTTTTATACAGGTCAGTTTTCGTGATAAAACATGCCTTGAATAGGACGTAGATTATTCTTTCCACTATTGCAATAAGAATAGTAATAGTTACGAGACGATTTTTTAGAATAATTCAAATTTTCAGTTTGCTCTGAATGGGTACAATTAAGCCCTGGTTTTTGGCGAATTGCACAGTTTGCAGTCTCACCATTAATCGACCAGGGGAAAAAACGTCAGGACTACATGCCAAACAGGAAACTCACTTTTATGCAGTTTCAAGAAGTCATGATTAAATGTGCTTCTAATTTCCAAAAGCTTTCCATCTTGTTGGACGATGATCCAGATTTATCAATGAAATTGGCATATTCTTTCGATAATACAGTGTATCGTATTGATGGGGAGTTTAATTACGAATCTGCATTAGACATCCTAATCGAATCCTGCGACAATTTAAAAAAACTGGAGATACATCCATCTAATGGTCATCAACATCTGTCAGAAAAATTTTATGCCTTGATCCGTGCCAATAAAAAACTTTCAGAAGTACACTTGAAATGCTACGGTGAGGCCGATCTGCAAAATATCGTAAGATTGAAGGACATTCCAGGACCTGCAAAAATATTGCATTTGAATATTTACATTCCACGGTTCCCTGTACATAACAATGTCGACATTATCTGTGACGTAAGTTTATCTAGCAATGTAACCTTTTATATTTTCACTAACACCTAATTTTTATCAAAAATAAGTCGATGTTTTTAATGAAATGAAATTTTTTTTACTTTTAGTTACTCAAATCTGGGAAAGTCAACTTGAAAAGTCTGTCTGTTGTTTTTGAAAATACTGAAGTTGCAAGTCGATTGATTCAAGCAGTAGCCAACTATGCAAAAGAATTGCTAGTTTTCACCTCCGTAAATCGGGTTACAAGGTATGCACTGATAAAATTTACTTCTACGTCAACAGGGAAAACATTGTTGAAATACGGCCCGAAAGTAATTTTGCTGTTGTGTTTACATCTGAAATTCCTGTTGTAGCAACCAGAATTTTGTGTTAACCCAACAGTGTTGAGCACAAAAGAACCACGACACAATTGTTATTCTTTTAGGTCTTACTGTTGCAAATGCTACCACTAACAAAAAATTATCTTCAACATTGCCGGAAAATTTTGCTTATGATAACATTATTTTTGTTACGCTAACATTACTTTCAAGGTTATAGCGCTACAAGAACTGATTACTGTTAACGTAACAGGAAAATTTTTGTAGCGTAAAACAGAATTCATTGTGGGGCTAAAAGTAATGCTCCATACAAGTGTGACTTTGTTGACATTACAGGCTAGATTTTTCTCCGTGTGGTTCAAAACCATATTTAGGGCTGGAAAAAATCGCAGCTCTGAAAGATTTGGAAGAACTTTCGATAACCGAAATATTTAAGAATTTAACGGATCAAGTTATTGCGAAAATTGCTGATGGATGCAGAAAACTGAAGACAATTAAACTAGATCGTAACTTTTCTGTGCTGATAATTCGTATAGCCTAGTTGATGATTTTATATACTCGTCAACAACATAATGACTTCTGTTACTTTTAGATTGCTGTATCATCAGTGAAGAGGGTATGAATACGCTCATGACATCCCTGCCAACTTTGGAATCAGTATCATTAACTTCCCTGCAAATGAGTTCCATTTTACAAAGCAGTGCACAATGGACTGTACACAGCTTGAAATTACAGCACTGTGATTTCGTTTCTGAAGATGAACTCGAAAAAATCTCCGTCTTCCTTAATTTAGAAGAACTCAGTATTGACCATCCAGATGATGAAGAAAATGAACACATAGCAATGACGGACGGAGTAATTTCAGCTATAAGTATTGGCTGCAAAAAATTGAAAAAAGTTGAACTGCTCGGTAAAGTTTTCTACATTTATTGCAAAGTCATCTAAATATAAGAGTTAAATCATCTAATATGTATTTACATTGCGTCCTTTTCACTTTCAGAGTGTGATAATATTACAAACGAGGGTTTGAATACCTTAATGACTTCTCTACCAATGTTGGAATCAGTGAAACTCCACGACATGTCGGTAGATTCGATCATACACAATGATGCCCAAACTAGTGTACGGAGCCTGGACATATATGTATGTGATGATCTCTCCGAAGATGAATTGAAGAAAATTTCTCGATTCAAAAACTTGGAAGAACTTAATATTGATTATCTGAAAAATGCAACAGACGAAGTATTTTCCACGATAAGTAATAATTGCAAAAAACTGAAAACAGTTCGCCTAGGTAATTGTTCTGCATTGATTCTAAGTTTGTATGGATATGGTAGAACAGGCCATCTGTAAATTTTATAATACGACCTTTTTGATTTCAGCTAGGTTGTCTGTTACAAGTCAAGGAGTATGTAGTTTTGTAACTGCTCTGCCGAATTTGGAGAATCTGGAGCTTGAAAGTGTAGACCTGCATTCAACCTTTCTGAGCGACTTAGAAGAGTCTAATTTACAACGGCTGACAATAGGCGGTTGCGGGTATTTCTCCAAAGTTGAATTGGAGACATTTCTTTCGAAAATGCCGAAGTTGAAACATTTTGATGTAACCGGAGAGGAATAAATATTGACAGAATAAAAGTTTAAATACATTACATACATACATTTTTAATCACTCGCATTAAAAGTCCTAGAGTTATTATACGTCAGAAATGGATGTAAATTGAATGTAAATATTTGTTTCCGAGTTGATGACCATCAGAAGTAACTGTGTTCAAAAAAAAACAAACAGTGGGATTTACGCTCGAAATAAGAGTTCTATTTCGAGGACTCTTGTATATATCCTCAGGAAGGCTACAATTTTCGGAAATACGCTCCGAAACGCGTATATTTCGCAGACACAATATGCCGGTACGCATTTTGACTACGTGTCGAATACGCCGATGACAATTCACCGAATTATCTCGAAAAATGGGTGTTTACTGTTTTCAGCCCCAAATTTTCATATTCCGGCGTTCAAATTGAAATAAATAAATTTTTTTATCTATGTTTGAAAACTGTTTAAGTTTATTTTCTTCATTATTTTAACAACAAACTCAAAATACTAATAAAAAAACATACAAATAGCATGGTACAAAACATACAAAATTTAAGAAATTAAAAATAATTGCTGCTTCACCATGGGCATTTTTTTGAAGGCAAAGAGCTTAAGAGCATCGTCGAGCTTAAGAGCAGTGTCGATTACCCCTCGTCTTAGAAGTCGTATTGAATATTTCGACCTACCTGGAAACGAAAAAATTGGACTAATTAGACATACGATAATTGAATATAATTTTTTCAAATTCTTCGATCCATTTTTATGAATTTTTACTCTATAAAATAAATTTAAAAATTCCATTTTACCTTTACGATGGCAAGCTGGCTACTCGAAATCCCGAATAACGCCTCTGCTTGCACTACACACTTTCACACACTGATGCACTAAAAAAACACTCGCGCAAACATTAAAAATAGCTACTTTGAACAATAAATCGGAGAAATTGAATCACTATGCATCATTGTATCCACTGCATCCATCACTGTATCCATCAGCGTATCCATCACTGCATCCATCACTGTATCCATCACTGCATCCAACACTGTATCCATCACTGCATCCATTACTGTATCCATCACTGCATCCATCACTGTATCCATCAGCGTATCCATCACTGCATCCATCACTGTATCCATCACTGCATCCAGCACAGTATCCAACACTGAATTCATCCACCACGCGGACTGCACCTGCATCATGCGCTGGAAGTACCCTGCCCACCGGAAACCCGGGAAAACTCGCCGCGGCGGACACGTGGCGCCGCCACACCCAAACCCCCCCCCCCCACACCTCCC
>JABFQM010004145.1:0-10066 GCA_022816865.1 Zelostemma sp. ZL-2020
AAAAACTGAATTTGCTTAGATAGCATTTAAAAAATTTCGTAAATATCAAGATAAACACTTAATTAACAATATGGCTAAGGGAAATTTTCATTCACGGTCAGTCTAAAAATACAATATTGTGCCATTCCAAGCTGTAATAGCCCGTTCTTAAAAAACTTGTCATTGCGGTTTCATTTTTATCCCACGTCAAATCAATATTTCATAAGTTGCAAAAATATATTCAGAAAAAAAATACTTTGCGTTAGCACTGACATTTCGTTAAAAAACTGAATTTTCCCATGTAAAACCATAGGGCACTGTTTTTCTGTCGGCCATCTTGGATATAGGCCCCTCCCACATGTCAGATCCCAATAATTATGACACTCAATTAATTTCAAATTTGGAGAGAAGCTTGCTCAAACGATACGAAGAAACGTCGTAGCTTCAAGTTCTCTCAAATCGAAAGTTCCCGCGATCTTTTTTCCGCGAACGTTGCGAAACACGAGTTTTCATCCACATTAAATTATTATATAAAATAAACAAAAGAATTGAATAAAAACACTCGTGAGCTTTGCTACGATGTTAAGAGTAAATTAACGATTTATTTATTTGAAAAACGTGAAAGTGGAGAAAAATTAGACTTTTTATTTTTTATTGAACGAACTGCGGGTCTGATAAAAAATATATATTGGAAAAAAATATCCGTCTGAACAATACGCGTATGATAGTATTTTTTGTTTGCGAATTTTATCAATTTTTTTTAAATTTTATGAGGTGTGAAGTAGAAAAACGATTACGGTCGCTTATTTGTTTATTTATATCGTATTTCTTGGATAAATGTGTCAATTATTGCTTCGACATTTCCGTAGCAATTAAAAGTGTCGTAAGTTTCAATTGCAATAATTAGAATTCTAAGAAATTATTAGCTTTTGCATTGCAATCTCGAATTACCCGATTTTCTGTAGAATGTATAATTATCGTTAAAAAAGCCTTTTGATATCCAATAATACATCGATAAAAATTATTCAGATATGATCGAATTTTCGGAACTTGAAATTTAAACTACTCAATCCCAATGATCATGCAACTTTTTAAGGAATTCGGTATGACTTGGGATTTTAAGATTGCAAAATCGCGGTTATTTATGATTTTGTTATCTATAAACGATGACTATTTTCGCTCGTTATCTTATATATTATTCAAGTACACATCGCGTTACGTTAATCGATTTTTTCCGTGGAGCAGCTGTTCTAACACGTCTTTAAACTCCTGCAATGAAATAAAAAAGCGACCTAGATTTATCGAATCATACAATTATTTCAATCATTTATAACGTCATTTCGAAAAGTCATTAAAAATTGCACTGCTACGTTTCAAAAAAAAATATTACGAAACGTTGTAATTAGGAAGTAATTAAATTCCATTTTAATGTTACAGCCGAAAAATGCCGATCGATTTGTATTTGATAAAGCCGTCTCCGCCATGCAGAGCCGTCAGATTAACCGCGGCGGCAATCGGAGTGGATTTGAATCTCAAGGTCGTTAATTTGATGGCCGGAGAACACTTGAAACCGGAATACCTCAAGGTAAAAATATGCTACGGGGATATTTCAAAATTAATATGCAGTGTTTTCATCGTTTCATTATGAAAATATTTACGCGGGAATCGCGGAAGAACTGTCAAAGATTTGACGCGTCTAGCGTCTGGCGCGCAAACAACTTCGAAATAATACAATTATTATTTGACTTTTTATAACTTTTTTAAACTATATTTCAGCTGAATCCGCAACACACGGTGCCGACTATTGACGATAATGGATTCGTCCTCTGGGAAAGGCTAGTAAACAACGTTAATAAAAAAAATAAAAAATCTATTGATTTCAAGTGTTTTAGAAACTCGGCCGGTAAAGAGAAGTTTACAGATTTCTCTCGAAGTAGAAAATCGAATTATTTACGAAAAATTTCTCTTGCAGTCGAGCTATCATGACTTACTTGGTCGATCGATACGCGAAAAATGACTCATTGTACCCTAAAGAGGCCAAGCAAAGAGCGATTGTGAACCAAAGACTGTACTTCGACGCCGGAAGTCTGTACCATTCATTCGCCGATTATTTCGTAAGAAAAAATACATAAACTCCAGATCGGTGAAAAGTTTAGGGACCCTTGTTTAAAAAAACATTTTTCCCAGCTTCCCACGGTCTTTGCCGGAGCTCCCAAGGATCCCGCGAAGCTCGAGAAATGCCACAAGTCTTTGGAATTTTTAGATAAATTCCTCGAAGGCCAGGACTACTCGGCCGGTAAAAATCTTACGATCGCGGATTTGGCGTTGATTACTTCGTACTCCATGCTCGAGGTACGAATGATTCGAGAAATTCAATTGTTCGCACTGCCATTAACCATCACTAATTCATTTTAATATTTACAGTCCATCGAGCTCGACTTGAGCAAATACAAAAATTGCCAGCGCTGGGCGGCAAAAGTGAAAGCCGAAATACCGAAGTATGAGGAAATCAATGGCGAGGGTTTGAAAATGTTCAAGGAAATGGTCGAGAAAATGACTAAAAAATAAGTACGCGTAAAGTTAATTCACTTCACCGAATAATTGTCATTCGTAATTTCATTTTTCGTAAATAAGAATTCGTTTGTTCGATTTCAATGTAATAAATGGATTTTCGAGTTCATATGCTTTTTTATAATTCAGATGTGTTATACCCAACTTTTCACCCATTTCTTTCAAACGGCGATGACTCACGCAACTGCGTTATTGATCTGTACATATCTACCTGAAATGGAATGATTGGCCAATTTTCCCCGTAAACAGTAATTGTTGTACTGAACGATGATGTTCAGATAACGAACATTGTTGTGAAGGAGTTGAAAATGCAATGTAGTAACAGGAAAAGGAGAAAAAGAAGAAGGCAAAATGTATGTACAGAAATGTTTTTATTTTTAAATTATGCACAAATTGCTATCAATACAAATGTATCTGAAACAAGCAAGTTGGGGGATATCTCAGTTTAGGCTGCCTCAAGGATATTTTTACGTAGCGGCAGCAATGCTGTTTTGGTGTCAAAAACGTTGCATAAACCGTCATAGGTTTCTAGCAAGTTCATATAGACACGTCCGATAAGTTGTTCAAAGTCATATCCGGAAGAAGAAAGAGCACGGTTTCGAATCGAGCGAACAATTCGAAAGCGTTGACCATATCTATACGTTTTTTTTTCTTTTATAGCTTAGTATAGTTAAGCTAGTTTATTTTGTTCAGACATCCACATTTTTTACTAAGTATTATTATAGTAATAAAGGTATGCGCTAAGTCTGCACTTCAGCTAGATATCATAAAACATGTATCATCCCTTCTCTGGCACATCATACATCGGTATCGCTAAGTATACATTTTTTACTTTCTTTCTTTCGTTTAAACATGAACAAATCCGCATCATCATTCCGGGAACAATTATAACGTTTGTTTTTCATGTACTTCAAAATAACAAAATCAAGGGAAAACCGGAAAAACTCTCCGCCTTATTATTGGCACTTGAAAAACGCAAAAGTTTCATAGTGTTAAGTAACTCTAGTAATAATAGTAAATAAAAAACGAGGAAAAACCGAAAAGAAACAAACAATTCATCCTTCGAGAATCGATGAGAAAAGGAACATCATTGGGATACCAATCGCGATTACAGGCTCAACCGATACAGCTGATAGGCTCATTAACGTCCGATAATTACATTGACGTGACACTTTCTACATTTTCATCGTTACAACACGGTGCTCGACGTACACTTTTTTTCTCTCCCACGATACTTTTCTCACTCTTTTTTTTCCTTATACAAAGTAGGGGGTGCGTCGTGTGTACAGGAGAACGAAGAACAAAAGTAGTCTGCTACGAAAAATCAAAGTGGTTACTTAGCGGTAAATTATCAACTCTCTCTTTACCGTTCAATTCATAATTGACGTACGAGCTTCGCAATTTTTTTGTCTTCGTTTACATGTCTTTCTTTTTTTTGTCCACTCTTGGTTACGCTTAACCCATAGTAATTCGCGTTAGTTTACATGCATCTGTCAGTGTGTGTACGTGTAAAGTTAGACGAGTATCTCGGTATAAAAACGAGGCACGATTTCACAATCAGGGTACGATTTATCCATTCCTCCATCGAATTGTGCTGTTGCTCCCTCCCAATGAATGTGTCCACGATATATCAAGTACCTTTTTTGCCTTTTTTATTTCACTTCTTATTCTTCCTTTTTCGATAACCATTCATAGTGTGATTAATATGCGTCCTTAAACGTTACTTTTGGGGGAGAGTGACGAAAGCACGAGTCAAACCCCGATCAGTAGCAAACAATCTTAATAACGAGAATAGACTAAAATCATGTGTTCCGCAATCGTGTAGTCCGTAAATGGGTAATGCAATCATGTCGTGTGCTCCTGAGATGTTAAGTGGCTCATTGTCATCGTTTACAAGATGTCTTGTTACGTCACTGACAGCGTCGTTTCCGGGACAGCGATTAAGAGCTTAGCCACTGGTGCCGTTAACCAAAGCTTCCTTAGGCTTGTTACTCTGCGATATGCGCGGATGACGCGTCCTTGGCTCCCTTTGTCCTTTCGGTCCTTGGGAGCTATTTGTCGACGATGTCATTTCAGTCAAGTTTGCGCTCTCCTTTTTCGCCACCGTCGTTGATTCTCCCATGGCATTGTTACCTATATACAAAAAAAACAAAACATCAATACACAAACTTGAAAAAAAAACCAAATCACCGCAAATCTTGTGAAATCCTTCGCGACATTTTCGATAGTTTTACCTTCTGCGTCACCGGACGGCGTGCAGCTTCGCTGTCTGGGACGCCTGGGCCGCCTTTGTTTTAAAGCCCTTGGTCCGCCGCCCTCGACGCTCGATACCGACTCTATACATACACACAAACAATTGTGACCATCGTCCTTTTAAATCGTCACTTCCGGCACACAATTAATCGGAAGTTACGAGAGTTAATTGAAAAGCGGTTAGTACGGCAATGGGATGTTAGATGGTCACAAGTGTTTGTCCTGGTCCATGCGAATTAAGCGTATCTCATCCTGTACCTCGATCAATGCTGGAAACATCCTGGCTATCGAGAACCGTGTCTTCGTCGTCAGTCGTTCGTCGTCTGTCATCCCTTCGGTCGCGTCGCTGCATCGGTGGACGACCTTGTCTCCCACCTGGGCCACCGCCTCCGGGACCACCGCCACCCATGTACCCTGTGTTTCCGGAGCTTCCCTGACCGGAATGACTACTTCTTGGGGGAAGGTCACGTATGCGATCGTCCATGTCCATGTTATCTCGCCGCATACCTAAAAAAACAGTCACGCGTTCAATCATTCTATTCGACGAATCGACGTTTATTATTTCCAGGTACCGGCGTTGTGTCTGGTGGGGGCTCTGCCACCTCGGCCACGACCGCGCGACAAACCGCCACGGGTACCGCGACCTCCGAGGCCCTCCTCCGGACCCCGCCTCGTGGGCTGGAAATTCGGCATTTGACCCGTCGTCGAACCATGCAAACTCCTTAACTGCTGGTCGATTTCCAGCTTGTCTTGACGAAGTTGTTCAACTTCCTGTAATATTCAACATTTCGTAATTAATAATCAAATTAAAACGGGACGCGAAGTGAGCTCGTACCTTGAGGTGTGCGAGGTGGTATTCGAGTAAGACCTTGGCATTCGCGATGCTTTCAACGGTGCCGACAAAAACAAAGGGAACTTGGCCCTCCTCTCGAGGAGTCGAAGGCTGCGGTTCGTTATCCCCTTCGATTTTGACTCGTACCTGGGAAAAGAAAGACGAGGTTGCAATACTCTCCAGTATCGAGGCGTTAAAATAAAAGATATCCAATGTCTCTTTACATTTTTTCTACTTACAACACCGCTCTTATCAACAATTTCTTGAATAATGCGGCCGTTTTTACCAATAACCTTTCCTACTAGCACACGCGGTACTTGAATCGATTCCTCGCTGTACTCCAGCATGGAGCGCGCTTTCTTCACCGCCTCGTGCGTCTGTAAAACACGTGAATTTCAGAAATCGAGCCAGCAAATCACATCTCAATCAAGTCAATCGAACTGCAAAAATTACCTCGCCGTAAATCTTGAAAGTGCACGAGTTCTCTTCAAGCTCGATGTTGGTGATGCCTTCGAGCTTCCGCGCTTGCTGAATATTGGCTCCGTGCGCGCCAATTGCCAATCCCATGAGATCTTCCCGAACATTGAACTCGTCGGTGTATCTGGGGGTGCATAAATACGCGTTATTCGAGATTACCAAACTCCATACGATCATTATTAGTCGCTCGTCGTTTCCTGGGAAAGTCATTGAATCATCGACGACGAAGGCTGGAAATACCCAGGAAAAACTCTCATTTACCGGAAATCTCAGCACCGCGGAGTCGACAATTCAATTGTTAAAAATTCGTAGATCGCTCGGAAAACGATTGAAAAGATTAATTCGGGCTATTCGCATGAATTAATGTTCCAAATGAGATTTGCGCTCTACAGTACTTCCGGTGTCGATCGAATCTTCTATAAATGTAACAGCGATTCGAGGCAAAAGAAAACTCGGTCAGTAAAACAGGACTTTGGCGATGACGAAAATGTTCGAGTGCAAAATGCATGATGTGAAATCATATGAAAAAGCAGGCATCAAAGAAAAGTGTCTATAATCTCGGTCTCCCTTTGCTATTTTCTCGAGGCAAACGATTAACTTCTCATTCCGTAAAAACACATTTCGGCAGGTACAAAGGATAGAGCCATCTTTTCTTTTGCAAATTCAGAAAAAGACCCATGTTCCGGAACAAAACTCAAAATTACTTCATGCCACGCGTTCCGCTTTGATGGAACCTTAAAAAAAAGAAGAAAAAAAATGAAAAATACATCAAACCAAAGTTGAAAAAAGCGTGACGAGAAACGGAAAAACCCAATTGGCCAAGTGTTCGGTGCTTTGCAAGGGTCATGCAGATTTAAGTTGTCCCGGGTAACGCAGCGGTGTGCGAATTCGTAAATACAGTAAACTAAAACACTGCATTGACCTCACCTTGAATTCGTTCTCACTCCGGTTTCAAAGTCTGAAACACGCTGATATATAAAGTTCGATGATCGAAATTTGCTGAAATGAGAAAGAAAGCCCCATGTAACTCAGTGGAAATGAGTAACGAGGATGGCCCTATCCTACGCCCCTGCCATTCTGTCTGTGTGTGTGTGTGGAACGATAGCAAAGGTCCTTTTACATGCACAGACAACACGCAAACTTTTCTCTATTTCAAGAGTTTTGCTTTGAAAAGGTCATCCATTACTGTCCAGTTCGTACATTCCATAATTACATCGAGATTATGAACATATCGTGCATTTTGCTGAAAAATTGGTAGCATTGGCAAGGAGAAAAACGCAGGTTCAAGGCGACCGCACCGACCGAGTTTTCGAAGGGATTTTCAACGTCGCTGGAAATACTGTGAGGCGTAAACCTGAAAATTTGAATGGCTTGGATTCTTAAATCGTATCATTTGCACAACAGCGCTCTCACAGTATTATACATGATTGCAATGATACGAGAAATCGTGTTAGCATAATTATGCCCGAGTGTTCTAAAAGAAAGCAAAAATCCTAGTCTTCACGCGGGCTGTTCCTTCGTTTCCCTATAGAACAATAAATTGCTAATTAACCACAGAAAATGATAAATGTGAATGAAAGTCGGTAAGTGCACGTTTCTCTAGTAAATACTTTCGTCGCTTCTGCTAGTAAATACAAACCACAGACAGGATGGTAGCCAGGACAATGTGGACGAGGGCAGGCGAGAGTATTAGTTAAGGGTTGCAAAGTCCCAGGATTCACTTACCCCCCGATCGTTTGAAGCTTCGTAGATTCGAGTTGACGCGCCGCTTCTTCCGTTCTTTTCAATAACAGTACCTAAAACACAAATCCAACATTAAAATGCGATCAAACTCCGAGCACAAAAGTCTTTGCATTACCTTTTGTGATAAGTTACGAAAATGCATTTCCTGGAGCATGCCACTGTGCCGGCGCATATTTTCGTGACGGGAGATGGCCAGCAGTACTCCTCGGTCAGCTATATATCGACACATGCCAGCCCCTATTGCCTTCTGAAACTCCTTGTGTGCATTTTCCATTTTCGCGCTGTTCAACAAACCAACATTTTCCATTTTACCTATCGTTTTCGTACGAAACTACGGTATTTGTAAAAACTATACAAACAATTCTCGAAGATCTTCAGGTACTTCAATTTCGATCTTGTGAAACGTGTTTTTGTCGATGGGGGCATTGGGGTTCTTGGGTCTTAATCGTTCGGTCGGGACTATTTCGGTGTACGCGTACTCCCACCCCATGTACTCCACGACTTGGAAGCCACCCTTCATCATCTGCAAAAGGAAAGTTTGCGGTATAAGTAAATTAGCTTGAGGATTCGATGGGTAACATCGGGTGAAGAGAATTTTTTATCGTGACCTTAATAATCGCTTTCCACCATCCACAAGCTTCTTGATCGTTAGACCTCGAAAATACCTCAATTTCTTGGTGTTCTTGGAACTCTGCTTTCGGGCCATCTTTTGGAGGTAGACGTACTTGAGCAAAGGGAAACTTGGACTCGGGCTGCCAGCTAAAAAATTCAAATTATTAAATAACAACACTTTTCAAGCACCAGTCTTTTGTTTTCGACAACAGTTCCTCTTTTGTTTATTTACATTCAAACCAAAAAAGCTTCGAAACACGTTTATTTCGTCTTTTCTGAAATGCAAAAATCTCGAGATGCTCAACTTTTTTTCACCAAGTCTTAAAACTAAATCGAAAACGCGTAAAAAATCAAACTTTTCACATCCTCGTAAAAATAGCACGCGGTATACTCACTCATTTTCGAATGCCACTAGAAGTTCGTCCTCGAAAACGTCCGTGACGAAGGCCTGGAAAAGAAAAGCGAGGTGTAAGGGATTTTCCGCGGGGAACGAAGAGCGTGGATTCGCGAACACGCAGCGCGTGGTGTCGCGCAATGCACTGGATTCGGGCCCCGGGGACCGAGAAAGAGCGCGCAAAATTCCGGGAAAGTCGGGCAACGGGACCACGGTCGGGGCCCGGGCCGATCGCGCGGATTCGGGCCTCGAGCGAAATCACGCCCTGTCAAAACGAGACATGGCGTCGGAGGAAGCCGCGTTAGCACGAGTCACTTCGGGGCCCATGTTTTCGCGAAGTACGGACGCGCGTGGGCTCCGAACGCGACGCCGTCGCGGCCCGTTGATCCGAGAGTTCGCGCGCCACCCCCAAGCCACGAATTTTCCCATACTTTTCACAGAACGAACCTTATAATATGCTCCGTTTTCGCCGCATACTTCGACTGCGAGATCCTCCATCTTGCTTTTGTGTGACGGCTCGCAGCTCGCCTCTTTTACGGCAGGCATGCTGAACGAAGAAACAAGACCGCGACGGGACGAACAGCAGCGCACTGCACGCAAAGGCCTCGCTGCACCAATTGCAGCGAGCTCGCGATTTCATTGGTCGCTCGGGTTAAGGCCGATTTGCAAAAATGTCGCGCGCGCTCTTTGCGATTTTCGTATGTTATTCTCTAGTTTTTCCTTCTCCTGATGAACGTCGCGTTGTTTTTCGGTTTTGAAAAGGACTTTATGATTTTTTTTTTTCGTTTTTTGGAGGTTTGCGTATATAATATGGATTCTTCGAGTATCGTGGTTTGTTGGAATTGCAATGATGGATGGAGATGGACCTTTCATATTTCGATATTGTCCGATTAAATCGAAACATCGATTGATCGGTCGATTATAGTCGATTTTTTTCTCGATGTACCCTCATTTAATGAAAAATATTTTATAATTACGTCAAATTTCGATCTACTGAATTTTAAAACGAACTCATTCTGGTAATGATCTGTCATTTTTTGCAAAAATGCTAAGTGATCGTAGTATCTCTCGACAGAAGAATGTGAATTTCTTGAAAGTTTTGGAATTTGAGGGTTTTGTTCGAATTTGTTCCAAGTCTGCATTGTTCAGTGACCATTATAATGTTTGGAACAATTAGCGCTTTCCCGCGTCTCGCTTTATGGTCA
>JABFQM010004146.1:0-10065 GCA_022816865.1 Zelostemma sp. ZL-2020
TATTTTTTTTCATGAAGAAGAAGATATTGTTGAATAAATTATACTCACATATTAAATGTAATTAATTATGTTGCATTATAAATATTTTTTCAATTCGCCCTTGCATTAAAGTATCGATCCACCTTAAGAGAATTCTACATTGTTTACAAAAAGAACAGAATCAAAAGAATATTAAATAATTTAAAAAAATATATTAAACGTCTCTTGTTCCACATTTCCAAACCGGCAACAGAAGAATGATCCGAATGCTCAAAAGTAATTCATGAAAAATCGATGCCTTCATGAGCTTTAACCTTCGTTTCCCAAGTTCACGCTAACTTTCCGAGGCCGGAATTCTTCCTCTCACGATTTGTTTCGCCTTTGAAGACCCTGTAACGACACGTGTGCTCCAGACGTCGCGCGCGAAAATCGAACCTTTTCCGGCTTTACGTGTCCGGAACAAAATCGTGTTTAACAACATGTTGAGCATCCACAGTGCAACAACGATCAATTTTCGGCGTCTCTTCAAGGCCCAGGACGCGCGTGCCCCGGACGCAACACATGGTTGCAATAAAGTGACCAAAAAAAAACTTTGTAAAGTGCGCGGGGGGTAAAGAATCTCCTGCGCTCGTTGTAAATCAATGGAAAATTAAACAAAGAGTCAAAGAGGCTCGAACTGGGCGACATTACAAGGAAACTTTTGTCACGTTTGCGAGGGCTGATTTATAGAAAACGCGCGTCTTTTTTTAACGGCCATTTTCAAGTTTTCAAGGAAGAAAAAGATCTCGAAGCAGGTCATCGGCTGGTAAATAAGGAAGCCGTTCCAAGATTTACTGCCGAGTTTTTGCCGGGATAATCCGAGTAATTAACGGACTTTGCAGGATCGTTCGCATGCAAAACTCGCGTATCCTTCCGAAGTCGCTCGGTTTCCGCTATGAAAGCGGCGGCGATTTTTACGACTCCGCCGCGTTACATTTTCAGATGTGCAACCTTGTCCCGAATCTCAAACTCATCGACCTCATTAGAATTCGTTTTTTCACGAGATCGTGACTGTTTTTTGCTTGTTTTATTTCTTCGATGAATTCCATCGGTGCTCTACGCTTGACACACTTCGAAGCCGACAAAAAATACGAGTACAACTTTTCTCTGATGAAAATTCAAGAGAATATCGTTTTCGTTTGCTGTTTTTTTTCCTTCATTTTCACGGGGCATTGAAAAATTCGTCGCGTATCGCTAGAATCGAGCCCCGGGACCACCCGGAAATGCAAAATCAGCGGCACGAGCCAGGGCCGGCGTAAGTTTTTATGGAAAATTGAAGATTTTTAAATTCATTAGACTCGGCGACGTATAATGTCCAAATTTATTTGATTATTAACCAGAGTTCTTCAATTTTATAAGTCAATAATTATTTAGTAGGAAATTTTTGATCAAGAACTTCTTTGAACTTTTTTGATAATTTATTCGATAATTTGAACGATATGTATTCGATCGTTGTCCCCAGAGAGGTCAAGTAACTCTAATTAAAAATTGTTAATTTAGCTGGGATTAAAATACGTAATCTATTATGGAAACATTTTAATCAGTGAATTTAATTTTGTTAATTTAATTTTGTTTTAAGCGAACAAAAAGATTCATGATAATAACACGATAAGCGAGCAGTGGAAAGATAACTCTTGAACAGAACAAAGTAAAAGCCAATAACAAATTATCAAAATTTCTCGTATTACATTTATGTTTATTGTAAAATGTACATCGGAACCAGAATTCAATTGAGACTACCAAACATCATCGCAAAAGACACCGGAAACATACAATAACGTCTCAGAATCGCACAAAATAAATTACACATTCCAATCCCAGTTAAATGAACAAAATTTTCATTAGAAATATTTTGGGTCGACGATAAAATATCGATTGAATTCAGGATAATCAGAAATACATTGTAACTGATTATAATGTTAACATTAATGCTCGTTAAAGAAAACCTTTGATAAGTCAATGCCCTACAAGTTCTATTGAACTTTCTTTGCTTTAAACATTTTCTTTTCATTACGAAAAGCTCATAAAATGTCATGATTACAAGTATTGAAATTGAAAAATCATTAGAAACGACAAACTTTGTAAACAAAAAAATATCGTCGAATGCGCGGCCCTGAACCCGCGGTGCATCATTCAAAGCCGGTGTCAGGGCGAAGAATCGAAATTTCCCCAGCTCTAGCGAAGGTGCGGCGTCAAAATATTGTGCCCTGGAAAATTCGTTACGTTCGAAAAGGGGCAGCCCGGTACGACGCAGAAAACCCCTGTCTTTTTCCATGGGATCACCGATTTACAAATTTATTGGCGTGGCGAACACTACATTCCGCCGGGACGAAAAGTGCTCGAGGCGACTCCGGTTGTTTAAGTACACCCTCGTTTACAAAGGCAAGGTAAATTTGGCCAGGTAGCCCGGTCAATGATTTGGGAAGCCGCTTGATGGGTCGTAAATAAAGCTACAGGTTTTCCGAGTCTCCTCCCTGTCGACACTGCAGCCTCGATTTATACGCTACCGAAGACTGATGTGGACGAGAAAAAGGGAGCCCTTTTCCTCGAGCCGAGTTATCTTTGCGAGAAGACAAAAATTTAAGGTGGTCGATGTGGCCACCGTTTTACGACCCCCCTCCAGTTCGCCGCACTTTGCTCGATGCAAGACACCTTTGTTCCCTCTCGCATCGTAAATTTCGTAGATCAAGACCCACTGCCCTGCTAGCGAGGAATTCTTTTTTTTCCCCTAATTTCTTCTCCATAAAATGCAACGCTCGCTGCTTCCGTGAATTCTTAAACATCGAGCCATTCATCATCCGGCCGAAGCTTTTTCCGTTCGACAAAAGAAAAACGATCGAATCCCATTCCGTGAGCGCGCCTGCATTCATTTTCGAGGTTTTGCAAGAAAAATAACGTAGGATGACCCGAGCGAGACGACGTGTACGAAACAGCAAAAGTCGCCCAAGAAAACGTTGCGAAAAACGCACTCGCGATTCCGTTACACTTACGAACATCGTCGTTACGCAAACAACGCGTACACATTTAATAATTGGCTTCCGTTTCGTCATTACCTAATACGCCCGTAAGACAATCAATTAACATAGAGGAGAGAGTGTTGGAATCGTCAGTTTTGAGCATCGATATGTTCGTCGATTTTTCTTGAGCTTCGTTGAAATAAAAATCCATACTTCTAACTACTCATTTTCTAACTTGGCTACTATCAGTTTTGAATCTCTTTTTTTCTAAAGAATTGATTCATTGCAAAAAGTTTCTTTGAAACTTTCTTTCTACATTTAAAGAATGGATTGTAAATTGAAAAGGAGTAATTAGAAATAAAATCAGATTACTTTCAGACAAAAAATGGAATTAAATACTATTTTTGTTGAGACTTCTTTAAAAATTAAGTACTTTGTAATGGAATCAATCATTTTCGAATTGGCGTAGTTTTTAATGTATAATTTGCCTTATGCATTATCAAAAATGTCTATTTATACAGTCGCAACGAGTTAAATAACTTTCAAAATGCTCTTCCCGTGGACCCTTCATTTGTCATTCTCTACGCGATAATACACAAACTTAGATTGAAGACTGTACTGATAAAATAACTTTTGATTGTTATTCCACGTTATTAACGTTGTTTTTAATGTAATTTAAAAACGCTTCGACAGATTTTCGTCAAAAACCAACAGACTGCAAATAATATCGAATTTTTTGATCGTTTTATTGTAGAAATATGCACACATGCGAAAACCAGGAATCATTTCTCTCGCTCGGAAATGTATGTACGGTGTATGCGCTCAAAAAAGCGCTCAATTTGACAATTGCAATTGTTTGACCATTAAATTGTTACAAACGAATTACCCAGATTCTTGGGGTCTAAATTACGACTTTTTAATATCGAATTCAGTAATCATTTTCAATTCAAAATTACGTTTCGGAATAGGACAACTCAACGATCTTAGATAAAATTATTTCATGTTTAAAACATTGCTTGTCTTTAATGAATGAAAAAATCATCGTCTTCTGTCATTACGTATAAACAACATCGCATTCAAAATCCAAAAGAAAGTCCAAAAAATCAAATAGCAAAATCCCCAACTCGTGAGAAACGACGCGACAGAGGAATGTTAAGAAAAACGTTATTATATCACGAAAAAAGTTGTTCATAAAGATACTGAATGACAGTCACGTAGCGAAGTAGCGACATGTGTCGCGCGTGTACCGAGGTGACCACTTTCCATAGGGTACGACGCGCGTGGAATCGGTAAAAAGTTCGTTGGGGAAGTCGTATGGCCCTCTACATACGCGCGGGGCCCGATGAGGCCTCAAAAAAATGAGGACATTCGGTGGCGTTCAACAGTGCCAGAGCAGGTTTCGGATTCGCCCAAGCGAATCGAGCATCGCGAACTGGTCCTATCCCAATTTTGGAAGACATTTTACCGCGTGACCGTAATTTACAACCGGGACAAAATTACGCGCACGCCGAAGAAACAGCATATAAAAATAACGAAACACCGAAAACTTCATAAACATATCTTCAACGAATCTTCGAATTACTTTCTCTTACCGCGCGAAATTTCAAGAACGTTTCACGCGCGATTCATTTATCATCGAAAAACGCTTTTGAAGTGAATGTCCGATACTTCGTGCATGTTATCGATACATTTTTCGTCTTTCCAAAGTTGCCTACACATTAAAAACTCAATGCAATAGGAATAGGTCCAGCAACTTTCGACGACGACAGTTTAACCTCAACAGTTAATGAGCTTTTAAGAATTTAATTAATCCCGAATTCTCCATCGATCATTTCAAAATTATGGCGAAGTAGAAAAAGTAACAATAATTCTCGAGTCCCCAATTTTTTTCGGCTACCAAATTAATAGGGAATCGATCGCGAACGAGGGTATTCAAATTATCCGTGAAACGGTAAACGATGATTAAATGGGACAATGTTCTTTGACGCGAAAGACATTTTGACGGTTTACTTTGTAGCCACAACTTTTCAGCTCGAGTAAACGTAATGCGATTGGAATTAACTATTTTTAAATATGTCTATTAGAGCTTGAATCATCGCAACGATATTTTCGTTTACTGCCGGATCCTGATAAGAAATCGAAGTTACAATCAACAACGATTATGACTCGGCTAAATGTAAGAGGAATCTAAGATGTCATCTTCCTTTGTGCATGTAAATTGAATTTCTATTGGGAGAGGTATGGCTTACTCAAACGGCAAGCAACATCAAAGAAATATCAAATATAATTATCTCTGTATAACAGTAACTATATACGCCACTCACTCTCCATCTCGATTAGCCCACTTGGGAAACAGGACAAAACTGACGGGACGGAGAAGGTGGGAGGATTCGCTCGACTTCCATTTTAAAATCAAGACTTCGGAAACAGAAGAAGCAAGAGTCTACGAAAGACGTATTTTTCGCCTTTGTTGTGAAAAATATCATTCCAACACGCCAGGAACGTCGATTTTGGCGACTGCGAGGTTCGCCAAAATCGACTTTTTCTCCCTAGTTGCGAAATGTGCTATTTTGCAATTGGTCAGTTTTGTTGTTAAACGTTATCTCAGCATTTTTGTAATCTTTTTCGGATTTGTCGGCACTGGGAGTAATTTTTTCTCCATCATCCTCACAGATTGAAAACAGATAGTTGCCTCGGTGGTATTGTTTGTTTTTTCGATTGACCGAATCATCTAACATTGTTTCAACAGCTTATTCGGTTACGGTGGCAATCTACGAAATTCTTATTCGGTTGTATGTTGTTTTGAAATTGAACTACATCTTTTTTGTTCAAGTAGCTAAAATTTTTTTTTAATTAACAAATTCTTCTGTAAAATTCAATAAAATCAGGCTAGATTCAACAAAGTTTTGAATTGAACAGTCTTTTTGATAACGATTGGCGACAGACGTCGACGTTCGTCATCGACGGTCGTTTGCGATCGTTATCAAATTATCACAAATTATGTAGTAAATAAATATTAAACAGGGAAATGTTTTTCGTTGGTTGAGTTCTCAAAGAAGTACTTTCTTTCCTAATGTTTTATCAATCGATTAACCTTCAAAATTTATTTATAGATATTAATTTTCTATAAATTAATTTAACCCAAATTTTTTGTTTTTGCTTGTGATAACAAAAATTAAGTGATCAAGATGCAATTAGTGCGGCGTACGCATAAGACCTTTGGAATCAGACTTTTCCTAAAGATTGGAATGTCACGCACCCTAATCCACTTTTGGTTTCATGTCGGATGTTAAATAGCACAAAACTGGAAAACCCTAAGAATTGTACGAGTCACGTTCCGCGAGATAGTTTTATGCCAAAGTGTTCTGCTTCAGAGCTGGAATGAGCAAAGAGTATGACTCGAGTGAGAAGAAACTTGGAAGCAAGAAATTGTGCGGACAATTGAGGCATTCGCATCTTCAAAAAAATTTTATTCGATCGTTTTAGCATCGAATTCAATCACCCAAATGGCATTACTTCGAGAACCTCCAGTTCCTGATACAACGAAATCGAAGTGCCTAAAAGCTCGCAAAACCAATCCTCGATTGTCGATGTTACAGCGCGGATTTCGGTTCCTTCCAACTCACGATTAATCAAAGAAAAAGAATGGCCGGGGAAGAAATTCTTTTCACTCGCACGCACATCAAAGATGATATATCATCCATTGTGAGGTTGCGAGCCGCGATGTGTATACGGGTATTAAAGCATAGCGCAGCGCGACATAGCATCGCTCGGCTCGGCAGCATAGTATAACATAGGTAAGTGTGTTTGTGGGTCAGTGGCACACAACGCCACAATACGACGCCGGCTGGCAAAATCGTTCATTACAGATCGTGACGTCCATTGTTCTTGAACTTGTACTCACGCAAGTACCTACACTGTACGACCTCACGTGCGGAAGTACGAGCATATACGTTCCTGTTAATACGAATGCGATATTTAACTTCCTAATAAGAAAGTCCACCATTGCAACTTGTACGTACATCGGCCAGTAGCGTGCTGCCGTATGCACGTACTGTACTAAAAGGATGAGTTGTTAGTCACTCGACTACCTGCGGATAGAGAGTTTTCGAACTGCCCGAGTCTTTTCAAAATCATGTTCCTGCCCCTCATTTACATACTCCCCGCGAGTTTCCCGCAGGAGAATATCGTGGAAACTCGCTCGTGCTTGGACACATATTTTGCCGGTTTCATAAAATACAATGTTTTCGTTTGATACATTTATCTAAACATAATGCTTTCATGATTTGGATTTTCAAAAGAGAATGTAAACTTTATAAGCGCAAAGAAACGAAATTCTTGATAGTACATGTCGATAAAAAGTCCACTCCGTTTCAAATGCAGTAAAATATGTTGGATGAACAAAAAGCAAGACGTTTCGTTTCGAACTTTTTTTCCGTCGTTTGTAATAATATCGAAACAGTTTGGCAACCGATCAGATCGAGAATTGTGCAAACGCAGTCGAGATTGTGGAGAATTGTGATGGAAAAAACGTAGCGATAAGAGACATGAACGATCGCGATCAACCGCGGTACCCAATTCCTCGCTAGCGTGGGCAAGTAGGTGTTCGCCGAAGTTCGTCTGGTCTACCGACTTGCGCTTTTTAACGGCGTTCCTTGTTTTTCCACAAATTTTACATAATACTGTTCGCCGTGTGATTATTGCGCAACCTGATTCGCTCTTAAGACGGAATTACAAAGCGAAACTGACCAATTATTCAACAAACTAATATAATAAAATTATACATTCCCTTTTTTCGGTACCGTAATCAATCCAAAGAAAATTTCGAAAATGAAATTCAAATCGACGGATCGACAGTGACGAAAATTGACATGAACAGATTTATACCTATTCCAAATCCCTACTTGTTTATTCTAACCAGTGACGAATTTGAATAATTTGTTTTTTAAAAACGAGCAAAGTTGGGATCTTATTTCGATAGTTGGGTTCGTTGCTCTATTGCAACATTAATTACGCTGCTCCGGGTTCTCGCAAGTGCTGGCAAAAATAAGCAGGGACATTCGACTCTTGCTTCATAAATCCATGAACAATGACAGTTGCACTCACCAAAATCTAAAAAAATAAAAATCAATTAGTTTCTCTCCAAACAAAGCATCACAAAAATGGGAATCTTTGGAAAAACCTCACCCCAGGGATTCTTTCCATCTTTCATAAATTAGTCCATGAATGATGACAGAGTTGCACTCGTCAAACCGTTGAAATTTGTAAGCACCGTAAAAACGATCTGTAAAAAATGTAACTTAATTAATGTCCTTCGAAACAAAGCATGACAAAAGTGGTTTACACGAGGATCTTTGAAAGAACGTAGAGTTGTACGCTCTTTATACTGTTACAACCTTCAAATTTAAAAATGCTCGACGGAACCGTTATCGAAACATAAAGAGCCGAATGCATCTTTTCAATCGTTCGAAAAAAGCAATAAAAGTCCATCTCATCCGAAGAAAAAACTCCGAGTTAAATTCGATGCATTCGATCCTTTTTTCTTCGCGATAAAATTATATAAAAACGTGATAAAACGAAATACTTGAATTTACATTTCGACGATTGATAGCGAGTAATCTCTTTGTTTTTCGAAACATCTTTTCGAGGCATCGAATGAAAAAAGGCAAAGGATCGATTACGGGCAAAGAAATGGTACAATGAAGCGAAGTTCGTGATGCGGAAGCCGAGGAATGGGCTTTCCGGCCCAATAGCACGAGTGGATGTATCAAAAAATTGAAGAGGGGCTGCGCCTCTCGATTTGTTTTTAAAGAACCGCCGAATGTCAAGGTCTCGTGGCCACGGAGCGCACGAAAACGTTAATCTCTTTTTCGGCCGTGGTCAAACGCCCGAAATACACCGAGCTTGGACCGTTAGACTAACGTTTAACTGTAAACTCGTCTCGGGCAACGGAACAGGTAAAAAAGGAGCCCTTTTTCGTCGTTTATCCTTTGCTCGTCTAATTCATTTTCGAATCTGAGATAGCAGGTTGCGCGGCGAAGAAATTGCTGATAAGAACGCGTGTACCGTATCATTGAACTATTGTTTATCTAGTTTGATTAAGGAGTGCGAAATTTATGAATTGTTTCACACTAAATTATGAAAATAGGAAATTATTTCCCGACGATAATTTTTACGCGGGCCATTTTACTTTACGGAAATAAAATGGCGCCAAATTTGAAATCTTACTGGTGAAAAACAAATTGGGAATTTCGGGCGTTAGAGTTGGAATTTTGCATTTTCAGGGAAAAACTGGGACAAAAATTGAAATGTTTGTTGCTAAAAATGAAATTTTTTCAATGGATTGCATTTATTTCGATGTATAAACGATATTGACAAGTCTTTTTACGGATGGAATGAAAGGCATTTGCCGGAGCAGTAACGATGTCACGATTTTGCACGTGTTTTTTTGGTATCGAAAGAGAAAAAGAGTCGGCGTCAACTCGTGCGTGGCCAACCATAAATTCACTTCGCCCGCGAGCGTTATGTCGCTTCGATACGCCTTCATTTTTCCGAAAACACATCGATTTTTCCCGCCTTTTTCATTTTTTCATCCGACAATGAAATTCGTTTAAAAAGTTGGTTTTTCCAATAAATATCAAGTTTACTCTAAATTCTATTCTCTTTAAAAGAAATAATTTTTTTTCGGCCGTGGTCATGCATGTTCAGATCGAAACTCGAAAAATCCGCCATTTTCAAGAACACAGCGTAAACTTGCAAAACTGACGCAACTGACGTGCATTGTTTGAAGGCACGAACATTTTTTTTAAATTTACCCTATTTGCTCGGAAACGAATCGAAGAGCACGAAATTTTTGATAAATGACCATGAAAAATTCATATTTGAGGGGACGACACGGGGGGGGGGGGGGGTTATTACCATGTTAAAGCGCGCTTTGTAATTACCGCTTTACATCTCGATTAGGTAGCAGTTCGATTTCCTGTTAGACCGGAAGAGCAAACGCCTGAATCCCGGTCACGGCTACACCCCGCATGCCGTCTTTTGCTCGATAAAAAAAAACACACCTACCTCAACCTTACAATTACCCCTC